>JANHGC010002312.1:105912-116927 GCA_027560395.1 Boaedon fuliginosus | reverse complement strand
CCCCCCCCCCCCCCCCCCCCCCCCCCCCCCCCCCCCCCCCCCCCCCCCCCCCCCCCCCCCCCCCCCCCCCCCACAAGCCCTCAAGTAGCCTGGACACACAAGGGCTTTAAAGATCACCTTGAATTGCATCTGGAAGCAATCCCTGGTGTTGCATGGGCTCCATTCTTGGAGCCCCGAAGAACTGCCTGTGCGGCCGCACACTGCCCCACTGTAGCCTCTGAATGCCCTTCAAGAGCAGCCCTATACAGAATGCAAGCGCACTTACAACATGCAGCCAAAAGCCATACATAGAGACAGGACAAGACAAAAATGCCCCAAATGGTAACATTCAATTGGCAAGACTTACCATCTGAGCCCGGAGATACATCTGAGCCTGACTGGCAGTCAGATTAGGAGAAGTGCTCCCTAACAGCATGGTTTGCTGCGTAAGACTGCTGCTGCTAGCGTTGGAGGTCTGTGAACGGCTTATTAGCTGTGCAGGTGTAGGAGAAGCAGAAAGATTAATCTAGGGAAGAAAAATAAATGATCATTTAACTAGCCCACTCATCTAAAGGCAGCCGCACCCAACAATTCCATCCAATTATCTATTCTACCGAACACACGAGAACAGATGTCTGAGTAACAGTCACATTATGCAGTGAAACAATATTTTTGTTCTGAAATTATGCTCCGTCGGACAGAATTTGGATAAGGTAAAATGCTAAGTCTCAGCTTTCAAAACTATATTTAAGCCTGAAGCGTTTCCTCGTCAAAAAAAGTACTGGGTACAGTCTTACACGCTAACATCTGCTAACAAATAATAAGATAATTTCCCAAGCTTAAATATGGGACTTAGACAGCCATATATTTTTTTATGTAAGTTTTGCCCATTTTTTTTTAGCCAGCTATTTAATCTGAAGCTAGAACTGTTGTTCAGTTCCAAAACTTGAAAGACTCTGCTTGCAATAAAAGTCCAACAACTTTTGGTAAATTAAAAATGTCATACAGACTTCAACGCTGAAAAGGTTGCCTAAATAAGCTAATATAAAGTCAGCAGCTTCTCAGCATTTGAAGGCAGCACTCTTAGTGGATTCTTCTCCCAAAGCTCCCATTATTCTTGTAAATTCTTTCTTCAAAAAAATCTAGCAAATCCAAAATATATCTTCCCAAAAGGTGTGAGCCTCTTTTATTTTCGCATTCAGAGTGAACTTAACCAGACCATTTTTCTCAAAGCAAAATAATGTATTACTATTTGCAGCATAAAGGCACTGAGACTTTGTCAAGAATTCAGTTGTTGCTCCTCAAAATGTTTGCATAAACAATGTGAATATAGAGAATAAACACAGAACCTTACAGATTAAGAGAAATACTTTTGCTAGACACTTACCGAGGTTTCTGACATGCTGGACTGCTGACTGACACTGCCATTAGGAGAAGCACACTGCCTCCCACCTGAAAGATTTGCCTAAACAGCAAGCATATCTATCAAATGAGTCATTTGCATTGCAAGAAAAAATGCTTGACTAACAAGAGTGCACCCGCATTAAACTCAGCCCCAAAGCCACAATTCCCAGAATCCACTTTTATTTGTGCTCTCCATTCTCTTTAATTCCAGTCGGCTTGCAACCGGTATCACTTTTGAAAGCTTAAGTTAAAGAGTCATATGTTATCCTGAATTAACACTCCAGCCACCCAGTAAGGAATTCCATAGAGATTTCCTTCAA
The DNA here is from genome assembly GCA_027560395.1 of Boaedon fuliginosus. Taxonomy (NCBI): domain Eukaryota; kingdom Metazoa; phylum Chordata; class Lepidosauria; order Squamata; family Lamprophiidae; genus Boaedon; species Boaedon fuliginosus. The sequence goes on along the minus strand of JANHGC010002312.1, from coordinate 115,224 downwards.
CCCAGCACGTGATGCTGCTGCAATGTGAGAACAATTTTTGTCCCCTCTCTTATTCTGTTTTCCTCTTCCTTTGCTTGGACCTTAAGGGTAGAAATGAAGCAGTAAATTTCTGGGTGGTAACCTGCTCCCATTTCCAGAATTTCCAACCAGGGAAAATGGTCAAAACTCAAGCACAGCAGCAAAAATATTTTTGTTTCATGCACTGTTAACTGCCCCTGAGTAATGCCGAGAAATGGAAAAAAATGGGATTATATTTTCCAAATAAATAAAAATCAATGAGCTCTAACTTTTTATTGTATTCTGATATGGCACTTTCATTCTTTAGTTTAATATTGTTGGAAGCTTAGAAATCTTTGTAAATGCAATTGTTATAGAAAGATACTAAACAAAAATGACATCAGAGTACATTCTCTGATGTGAAAAGAGAGAAATGAAATTCACTGTATCAATAACCCAAGGGATTAAAAGAATCAGATATTCACAATTAATGATTTTGAATTATTACATTGTTTCAAAATGAAAATCAAACTGGTTTGGTAAGTTATTTCATTATTATTATATCAACTGATCATTAAATTGCTGGGTTGAAACATTACTTTTGAAGATTTTCTTGGCTATTTATAACAGAGGTAGGAAATTTGGGATCGTTTAATATTGCCAATCTACAGCTCCCAGCATGCCTCACTATTGCCTATGCTGGTTGAAACTATTGGCTATTAAAAGTTCCATTGCTGTTAGGTACTGCTTTAAGTAATATAGACAAATATTTGTGGGGTAGGTGTGGAAAGGAAGGTTGGAAAACTTTCCCTTAAAACCAAAGCATTGTAATCTTATATCGTTATTATTATAGGAAGAATTAAGGCCAGCTTCCTGATCTTTATTTTCTGATCTACCCCAGTCTTACCTGTGGAACATTGGCCAAACTCTGGAACGGAGCACTGCTCAAATGTTGCTGTTGTAAAGCTGCGGTTTGTAACATTAGATGCTGCTGCTGAGCTGCATACATCTGCTGAAGGTATTGTGCAGCTGAGCTGGGGGGACGATGCAAGGCCTGCTGAATGACCTGTGAGGTTTTGAGTAGCGGTAACCATGGCAAGAACAGGAGATGGAGAAAGATCAGTCCTACCATAACAGCCATTTAAGCATTAGCATAGCCTGCACTTCTAAAGAACTGCATCACTGCCTTTGTAACCAGGAACATTTTAGTTCCCCTGAGCAACCCACATATTTCATCTGAGTTCACTGCTAGCTCTATGGACCCTGGCTTCTGTGTCCACCATCAGAATATATGGAAGAGACACATGAGAGGTGGCATCCATGGAGGGGTGGGTGTTGGGGTAATGAATGACAGTGAAATGGCAGTTTCTCACAGGAAGGACGAAGCACATTCCAGAAAGGGAAGGGAGACAAGAGGCAGCACAGTCTGGATAGGAAACAGGAAGAGAATTAGAATAGCCGCGCTCTAGAATCTCTCAGGGTGTATGTATCTGTGAGGCTGGGAGCACTAGGAGTTTAGGCAAAATTCTGTCTGCTACGTGTAAACAATGAAAGAACTGGACTCGGTCTGAATTGTCCAACACTGTTTTTGGGCTCAGCCTGACAAGATGTCAGTCCAAGACAAGTGGTGTGTCACTGTGTAGTCACCATGCCACAAGGCCAAGCCCATGTTGTCTTAGTCTGGACTTAATCTGGACTATCAGATGTCAATGCTTAAAAGTTAACCAACTATATTAATTGTACCAGAAAGAGGGCTGAGAAAATATCTACACCACCCCTCCCCTCACATCCTGGTCATAAATTGTGTCAACCTCTCCCGTCAGGACGCTGCTATAGAGCATTGCATGCCAAAACAAGTAGACACAAAGACAGTCCCCCCACACTTCCATCACTCTGCTGAACACCTAATTCCCACAGCACTAATTCAGGCTTAAATATATTTACCCACGTAGTAGGCTATATTGCTATGATCCTTCTCATCCTTCTCACATTTCTCATCTTTTATCATCTTTCCTACTATCTGCTCCTATTGGTATTTTATGATTAATCCCTTGTTGTCTCTATCTTACGATTAATGATTGCAACTATGATTTACGATCTATGACCGATCACTTTGTTGTTTGTATGTACACTGAGAGTTTATGCACTGGAGACAAATTCCTTGTGTGTCCAACCACACTTGGCCAATGAAGAATTCTATTCTATTCTGTATCTGCCGCTCTCCAAAACCCTCAGGTATAGTTTTGTAACAGCCCATGCTTATCTCCCCAAAAGTCACTGCACTTTCAAGTGTTTTACCTACATCCAAACATGTCCCCTCCAGGACGCTCGCTGGAATGCCAAAGTCCATCTCCCATTGGAAGGCTCTATGCCCTTCCCCCGTAGCCTGACTTATGATTGGCCAACTAAAAGCCCCCAAATCTGGGCAGGGCCATCACAACACAATGGTGGCTTGCCTGATGTGTCTAGGCCTGTATTTTTCAAACTTAGCAACTTTAAGAAGCGAGGATCTCAACTCCTAGAATTCTCCAGGCAGCAAGTCTGAAAAACAACGGCCTAGGCAGCGGGTGGAGAATGTCAAACAGTCGGGGAGCAAGGATTGATGGTAATTCCTGCCAAATAGCTGCCCTTGAAGAGCACTCGGAGACTTCAACTGGTTCAAAATGCGGCTGCGTGAGTGATTGAGGGTGTACCTGGGTGCACCCATATAACAACTATCCTCCGCGAGCTGCATTGGCTCCCAGTGGTCTTCCGGGTGCAATTCAAGGTGCTAATAACAACTTTTAAAGCCCTACATGGCTCAGGGGTGGGGTACCTTCGAGACCGCCTTCTGCTACCTTATGCCTCCCAGCGCCCAGTTAGATCCCACAGAGTTGGCTTGCTATGGGTCCAAACAATGTCAGCTGGTGGGCCCCTGTGCTAAAGCCTTCTCTGTGGTAGCTCCGACCTTCTGGAATCAGCTCCTTGCGGAGATCAGATCAATCCCCATCTTGTTGGCCTTCTGCAAAGCCACCAAGACCTGACTCTGTCGATTGGCCTGGAACTGACGTCCACCCACACCCCCTTGGATGTGGGATTGTTGGGTTTAGATATTTTTTATTGTATAATATTGTATTTTTAATTTGTTGTTAGCCGCCTCGAGTTCTCCCTGACCGGGGAAGAGAGGTGGGATATAAATCTAATTGAATGAATGAATGAATGAATGAATGAATCAATGAATGAATGAATGAATGAATGAATGAATGAATGAATGAATCAACGAATCAATTAATTAATTAATTAATTGATGTTTATTTATTAAATTTATTTGCCGCTTATCTTGTTGTGGGCAACAGTCCCCACTACAGGTAGTTCTCGACTTACGACCACAACTGAGCCCAGAATTTATGTTGCTCAGTGATAAATTTGGTAAGTGAATTTTATCCTATTTTATGACCTTTCTTGCAACGTTTGTTAAGTGGGTGGCTGCAGTTGTTAAATCAGTAACCCGGTTGTTAAGTGAATCCGGCTTCCCCATTGACTTTGCTGGTCAGAAGGACGCAAAAGGGGGTCGCATAACCCTGGGACCCTGCAGCCGTCATAAGTATGAACCGGTTGGGAAGCATCCAAATTTTGATCACATGACCATGGGGATGCTACAAGTAACTGTGAAAAACGGTCATAAGTCACTTTTTTTCAGTGATACTGTCACTTCAAACAGTCGCTAAATGAACTGTTGTAAGTCAAGGACTACCCATAGTCTTCCTTGATCATATCCCACTGGAATATGGTATCCATTCTGGGCATGGAAATTCAGATTCAAAATATGAGTGATGTCTGGTACCGTGTAAGCTTCTGGATTATGGAATTTTCAAGAATACAGGTAGTCCTCAATTTACAATTGTTCACTTAGCAACTGTTTGAAGTTACGACAGACCCACCCCAAAGACACATATGACTCGATTCTGAAGTGTTTGATGGATGCCCTCCCCCGTGGTCATATGAATGCTTTCCGGCCTTCAGCAACCAGCTCGTACTTATAGCCAATGGCAGCATCTCATAATTGCATGATTATGATGGGGTTTTTTTGCTGAAAATTAGTGTTTAATTGATGTTTTGCCAAAACCATCACATAGCCAATAATGCACAATTCTCCACAATTAATTAGAAGTATTAGAAATATACAGCACCACTTGTGCCAAAACTGGATCCTTCACTCTTGGAACGGTCCACGATTATCTTTGTTTCGCAAGATATGAAAAAGTCTGCTTTAATTGCACCCCCTTGAAAATGTATTGGGAAACCGATACTCGTTTTATCATGATTTCTGCTGATGGCAGAAGGCCAGGAAAAAAAAGTAGGCGGAAAGGCTTATATGCTCGTTGCAATGATCCATTGCAAACATGAAGCTCCCATATTGCAATTTATCTCAGTAGAACGAGCGATTCCATGTTTTCATTTTTCTAAATGAAGCACCACTGAAAGAGAATATTACATGCAGATAATATATAAGTCTCTGGAATGAGCTGTCGATATCCTTGGGAGCTGCAGCGATACCTCGCCTGTTTATTATTTGCTCTCCTTAAAGAACATTCATACTCATTGCTGCTTCTGTTCCAGCCATGGCAGTAGGCTTGGCAATTCATTTTTATATAATATTGTGGAAAGAAATACCCATCTGGTTCACTTCCAAGCCAGGAAGGTTTAATGATGAACGGAACCACCAAGCACATAGTTCTGGTGCAGCTGACAAAATGATGTTGAGAGTGAGGGGTTTTTATACCTTCTTTAAGCTTTGCACCTGAGCTTCCTATTCCTGTGCACGAACATGCATTTATTGGGTGTTGTAAGACTCCCATGGAGCCATGTAGGGGTTATAGCTGGCTCTATAGGCAACGTTCATATCCTAGGTGTTTGTCTGAGCTAAGTTTGGTTGAAGTTTGAACTGCTTGGAAGGTAATGCAGTAATCCTTATTGTAACTTAATGGCTTTGTCATGTGTGGGATCTTGAGTGATGGCTGCTTCTAATCCTACCAATTCTGCCTTTGTTTCAAAATATCCTCTCTTGAATGAATGACCAAATCTGCATTTCTAAAAACTGGCCCAAGTATCTGCTGGGGCTATTAAGGAAAGTGGGGGGTTGCTTTCTGCCTCTAAAAAACAACAACATGTTTCCCCATTTCTCCCTTTGGGGAGATATAATAATCTGCCCTTTTTAATATTCCTCAAAATATTCTTCTAGGATTGGGGCGGCTTCCCATAATTAGGTACAATCTTTTCCATTCACACGCATCCATGGGCATTGCCCCTTGCAATTACCGTATTTTTCGCTCCATAAGACACACTTTTTTCCTCCCAAAAGCAGGTGGAAATGTCTTTGCGTCTTATGGAGTGAATATCGCAGCCGGGCTGTGGCAGTGGGGTCCTTTTACAGTGCTGAACTCCGCCGGAGTGCAGGAGTCAATAGGCAGAGCTGGCACATGAGAGGACACCTATCTGTGGTCCTCTCAGGCTCCGCCTCCTGCCCTCACTACACTCCATATCTGGCACTTCATATTCACAGTAAGACAGTGCTCCATATTCTTATTTATTTTTTCATCTTTTCCTCCTCGAAACCTAGGTGCGCCTTATGGTGAGGTGCATCTTATGGAGCAAAAAATATGGTAGATATATTTTTTTTCTCAGCCTGGAAAATACAGCTCTCTTTTCTAAATGAAATGCTGTAACTGGTTTACATGCATAATTTCTTTCACTGTTTCCAGATGGATCACATTGCTAATATTTGCAGCAGAAAAATAAAAACAATGTGTTTGTTCCCATTTGAATGTTAACAAATGTGTTCCTCTCCCTTGGCTTACCACATTGTGGTAGCTAAAACCTGGCTCACCTAAACGCCATCAAATCACTTTGAAGATACAATATAATGTCATTAGCATGCAAATAGCAAAACCCTGAACCTTGGAATGGAAGCTTTTTGGGCAGCCCTGTGCAAAGGCCGAACCCTAGCTTAGATACCCTTGGCCTACCACACTGCAAAGGCAAGATGACAACAATAACAATAAAAAGAGCTGTATATTACAGCATGATGTTGCAATGTTTTAGTGCAGCCACCCATATGGGGTTATCTAAAACAGTGTGTCTCAACCTCAGCAACTTTAAAAGATGTGGATTTCAATTCTCAGAATTCTCCAGCCAGCATGCTAAATCATTAATAAATAAACAAATAAAAATATACTAACTCTTAATGTATTTAGGTTGGTCAGGTTAGTTTAATATACAAATCCAAACATATTTGTAAGTCATAGTTTAAAGCTTGGTTGTTTGAATCCAAATTCTGTGCCTATATGAGAGGGAGGGGAGAGAGAGAGGGAGAGAGAGAGAGAGAGATCCACCAAAATACATTCATTTTTCACTCAGTTTGGGCAGCAGGATTTCAGCATGTTATTGTTTGTGACTCAACTAAGCATCTGAAAACAAATAACTACAACAACAATCAAACTGGAACCTTGGAGATCTTATAGTCCAATTCCCTGCTCAGGCAGGAAACCCTATACCATTTCAGACAAATGATTTTCTAATCTCTTCTTAAAAACTTCCGGTGTTGGAGCACCCACAACTTCTGGAGGAAAGTTGTTCCACTGATTAATTGTTCTAACCATCAGGAAATTTCTCCTTCAAGTTCTAGGTTCTTTCTCTCCTTGATTAGTTTCCATCCATTGCTTCTTCTCCTGCCTTCAGGTGCTGAGAGTGTGTACTGGGCTATTGTGTTTCTCTCCTGCCACAAATATTCAGAGGGATGACCACTTCAGGTTAGAATTGTTGGGTGTTCTTTTGCCATGTAAAACCGCCTTATCATTAACCAGTGCAATTAGTTAGCTTTGCTCTTTATCCTACATCTTGTTATGACTATATAAACCAGTTAAAGGTTTTATCTAAGTTGCATAGCAGGAGAAAGAGGTGGAGAGTGAGAAAATATGATCTGAGGGTTAGGGTAAGAACTTGTTCAGATTTATATAATTCCTAGGCCACCAAAGAAAGAGTTAGCAAAACACCACTTTGCTGGAAGTTGGTCCTGTCTTAAGACAGTCATGCCTAGTTTGATCAAATTGATACCATCCATGCCAACAAATGGCCTGGAATAATTCTGAGCCCCAACAAGTTTTCAGAATTTTCCATCAAAATTATGAGCAAAAAAAATAGTGTGGGTGATTTCTCTTCTTCAGAAGAAAAAAAAGTTCTGCAACTATTTTTTTTAAGCGCAAAACTCACATTTAACCCAAGAGGTGGAATTTGTTCCCGGAGTCTTTTCTGAGTGAACATATGGCAGAGCACATCTAAAGATCAAAGGAGCAATGATTATAAAATGAAATATAAAATGCTTGCACATAGTCTCTTTAGCCATTTCATCACAAAAGAAGTGCAGAAACATCATCCTGTGAAAAATTATTTTCCTTTGGAAGTCAACTCTGAAAGCAAATTCTCTTTCATCAGATAGAATGAAAACTAGTAAGGGAAAAAATGACTTTAAAAAAAAAAATCTGGTGTTCTGGCATTTTCATGCAAGCTGTTTTCGTCTAAGGCTGTTTTCTTCCATAATAGTTTCAGCAAACCTCTCCATGCCAGAAGTCAAAGAAGCGCCATATTATGAGCTTCATAAGTTTCCGGTTCCCAGAAAAGACAAATTTCATTCACACTGACCTGAAACCTTCCTTCTAATTTCCTGAATGCTTTCTTGCCTCTGAAAGAGATTTCTGTGTTTCTATTCTATTTCTCAAAAATGCTTTAGATATTTTTAAGTGTTCTTCTTGCTGGTACTTAGCATTTCTTCTGATAGTGAAGTTAAATTCTTGAGAAATGCTGATATCATTGTTTCTGTTTTTGTCGATGTGGAGGCTGGGATCTTAGGATCAGCTACATACCACAGGATAGGTTCAATCAGGAACAGTTTATTAAATATAGTAAATAGGTAAGATGTCTCTATTGAGACTACGTCTGTGTTCTGAACATGTGGAGGAGCGTGCAAGCTCCTTTTATAGAGGTAAGACAACATCTCCCCCTACAGGTACCAGGATGCAGCACTACACAGCTGCTGCCATCTAGAGGCACATTGGGGACAGTGCAGGCACACAATTTTGTGTGACAGTTTTAATGGCAGGTAATATTTCCTATCATGTTTTCTTTTTGTTAAGCAACACTCCATCCTTCTGCTCCCCCAGCTTTTAGATTCTTCAGAGGAGTTTCGTCAAAATGCCTGTCTCGAAATTTAATATTAGTAGTAATAGCAATAGCACTTAGACTTATATACTGCTACGCAGTGCTTTACAACCTTCTCTAAGCAGTTTACAAAGTTGGCATATTGCCCTCAACAATCTGGGTTCTCATTTTATTGACCTCGGAAAGATGGAAGGCTGAGACAACCTTGAGCCAATCAGGATCAAACTCCTGGCAGTGAGCAGAGTCAGCCTGCAATACTGCATTCTAATCACTGTGCCACCAGATTGCTGGTATAATGGGTGGTCAGCTGGGACAAATGGTGAAAGTAGTGTTACACTGATACAACGCAAGCCCAACCCTTTTGCATTCTATATGCATCTTGATCTCCCTTAAAATACACAAGGGAAAGGGAGAGAACCTAATGCAAAAGCTTAACCTTGCTTTTGTCAGTTTCACAAAACTGCCAGAACCAGTGGATGATGCTGGCAGGGGCATTCACACTACAGGGTCAAGGGTTGGTCAAATATGGCAAGATGGTGCATGAAATGTCACCTCCTTGCAATATAGGTATGACCATGTTGCACATACAAAAATCATGTAATTTATATTTTCCAAAATTGTTTTTTGTATGTACATCAAGGTCATACCTATATTCTAAAGGGATAACACTTGCATTGTATTTTCTTGACGATTTAATCACCCCTCTCACTTCTATGTGACTTAGGACGAGAGTATTTGTGAGACAGCCTCCCATTGCCTGGTTTGTTCCCACAGAGTCGGCCTCCTCAGGGTACCTTCAGCCAGACAATGTCAACTGGCTGGCCCCAGGGGGAGAGCCTTCTCTGTGGGAGCACCCATCCTCTGGAATGGTCTGCTCCTGGAACTCCGGATAATTCCTGACCTTTGATCCTTCCGCCATGCCTTGAAGACCTCTGGAATCAGTTCCCTGCGGAGATCAGGACCATCCCCACCTTGTTGGCCTTCCATAAATCCACAAAGACCTGGCTTTGTCAGATGGCTTGGAACTGATGTGCTCCCGCTGGATGTGTTGATTGTTGGTTCAGATAATTTTATATTGTATAATACTGTTTTTTAAATCTGTTGTTAGCTGCCTCGAGTTCC
>JANHGC010002312.1:95342-105812 GCA_027560395.1 Boaedon fuliginosus | reverse complement strand
CCCCGGATGTGTGGATTGTTGGTTAGATATTTTACATTGTATACTGTTGTATTTTTTATACTTGTTGTTAGCCGCCTCGAGTTCCCCTTGACCGGGGAAGAGAGGTGGGGTATAAATCTAATAAAATAAATAAATAGGATTTTAGCCCCCCCCGTCCTCTCCCCAGGGGTTCAAGGAGCTTCAGCATCTGACATGACAAAATTTTGCCATTTGAGATTTTGGGCAGTTCAGACAAAGTAACATTAGCTCCACTAAGGGCCAAATTCTTGGTGCCTGTGTCCTCAGCTGAACTTTCATAAACATGGCTTCTCTCAAATAATTGAAACTGCATATTTTAAATGGTTTCCGCCACCCCCACCCCCCCAGTCCTGCCGATTAAGATATGGGAGTTGCCATTCCAAGAATTCTCAGCCTCAGGCTATCCTGGCTAAGAATTCTAGCTCTAACCCACCTGGAAGGTATCGGGTTGCAAAAGGCTGTTTTACTAACATTCCATGCAATACCACAGTTTTGTTAACGATCAAGCATTTACTTGCCAAATAGAAATGAACTGTATTAAGTAACTTGCAAAATCTTTCGTTCTATATGAACCAAATAAGCTACCAGTGGCAAAATTAAGATCAAAGATAAATCAGTGTTTAGAAGGAGCCTGGAAAGAATTAAAGAATCAAGAAGAGAAGCACTGAGATAATGGTGGAACATTAAAAAAAGGAGAGAAAGAAAGAATGTGATAGAAAAGGATGAAAGAGTACATGTAGGATGAGGTTTTTAAAAGCTAGGCTAAGTATTCTTTATTTTTCCTATAAACAGAGGCATCCACAGAGAGTCAAAAAAGTCAAGACAATGGCCACATCCTTCTAATAGAAGCCCTACCCCATTTTGCGTGTGTATTCACAATCACTATCCTTTTCTTAATTACCTCACTTCTCCCTATATTTGCTCCTGCTTCTAAATCCCAAAATGATGCTGACTGCAACAAAGGATAGCAAAGAATTTCATTTGGTCTATGCTTTTAAGTAAATGAACTACCCTATTTTTGACTCTATAAAATGCACTCCCCCCACCTCCCCAAAGTGGGTGGAAATGTCTGTGCATCTTATGGAGCGAAAAATACGGGCTGCAGCAGCGGGGTCCTTTTACAGTGCTGCACCCCGCCGCCTCTGTCTTTGTCATTGCCTGTTTTCCTCCTCTAAACCTAGGTGCATCTTATGCTCAGGTGTGTCTTATAGTGTGAAAAATACGGTAATAGTTCCTAGACTGCTATGGGTCAGAAAACAAATATGCACAATTGTGCACAAAACTGCACATTTCCCAAAATAGTTTGCAAGCATTTAATCTCTACAGAAGTCTACACTGCTTGCAAAGGGGGAAAAAAAACACCAAGTAGGAGGAAGGGCTGACCAAGAGGTATTATTGAAATCACAGAAGCTGCATTTAATCAGAATCTTTTTAGCAATGATTTTCAATTTGTAATAGATACTGACAGTGTTTCCTTGGTTAATTACCTGCACAGCATGTCGATCTGAGCCACTGTAGACAGATATCTGGGGTGGCTGTGTACGGGAGGGGGAAGATGTAGTAGCAATGGTTGTTGTGCCTGTAGAAGAAGTTGTTGTGCTTGATTCATTCTCCATAGTTGTGGAATGATTCTGCCTCTGAACAAAATATTAAAAAACACACACCAAATGAATACCATCCTATTCTACCTAGACTCTAAAGGAAACACACAAGTAGGTAGGATTCTATATAGAAAACAAGATCAAATTCCACAACATTCAATAATCCAAGTCCAAATCTCATGCCCGAAGTTTCATCCTAGAGACCAGAATAAAGTCTATCTCAAAATACTGTTTCAGATATCATTTTAAAAAAATGAAGAGTGACTATTTTAGGACTGAAACTGAAATGTTTCTTTTCTTTTAAATAGCTGTACCTGTCGTAGATGCTCTGCTGTTGCCAATCATACTTATTCACACTTTTGTTTTCTATGAAGTTGCCCCTGAAAATTTTGCACAGCTGATGCAGAAGGTTACCAGACATATTAGTACAATTTAATGGCAAATACGTTTTGCCTTGGGAACAAACTATATTCAAGACTGCACATGTAGTGTTTTATTTTCGAGAGAACGAAAACAAATGGCTCACATTTAGCAAGTGAATTAAAATGTATGTTTGAGCTATGATTTGAACTCAGACCTCCAAGTTTAATAGCACAAAATATGCAAATGCACTTAGAATTAAATCCTGCTGTGTTTAATACCACATACTTTCAAAGAAGTGTGCATGGGATTACTATGTAAGACTAACAATCATACCTGCATCACGCTGACCTATATATCATCAATGTTAGCTGATCCATTTCTCCTGTGTGTTATACTATGCAAAATGAATGTATAACTAACTACCTGAAACAGGAATGTTATAATAGACTTTCAGATAACCCTTAATGAAATCAGAAGCTGTCCTTTCACAGGATTTTAGAGAAAATGCAGTTTGTATTGCCATTGGCACATGCTGCTTTATTTGTGAATTGCAAAAATTAGCAGCTTTTGTTAAAACAATTGAGATACCTGTTGTTATCATAATCATTTTTCAACTACCACCTATCTAGTCATTTTTACATAGTTATATTTAGCATTTGGATATTTTTAAGAGTTCAGAAACACTTCACCTGCATTATGTATTTTCTATCTTTGCTGAAACCCTTTAAATTGAGTAAAAAGTAATCGCCCACGTTATAAGTCAGAACTAAGGTTGTAATTTTTTCATAATCTGGATTAGGCTGCAACTTTATACAAGAGTAGCATCATACAGTCATCCAGATGATAATGTCAGACTCCAAATTCCACCAGCCTAGCCATCATATCAAATGATCAGGCATGGCAGGAAATTAAGTCCAATAATAGCAGGAGCATTGCAGGTTATCTTGCTGCTAGCAGATCATATCTGTTCTGCAAAACTCTTTACCCTCATTTAGTGACTGTGCAAAATTTTGCAATCCAGAAATACAGTAGTGGGCTTCTCTATCAGCATTCTCTATACTGGTAACGTGTCAACTTTGGCAGCTTGAAGGTGTGTGGACTTCAACTCTAGAACTGAAGGCTGCTTACTCCTACCATCTCAGTAACATGTGGCATTGTCACCTTTCCTGGCTTAGGGAATTCTGGGAACTGAAGTTCTACCCATCTTCAAGTTGCCAAGGTTGAGAAACACTGGTCTATACTATACTTTATCTGGGAGGAAATATTATTAAGCTCACTGAGGAGGAGGTATGTCCTGTTCATGAATACAGCATAATCTAGAGAGATAGCATTGTGGCATCTTAAAAGATGTTGTGTGTTATTAAGATGGTGAGTCAGCAGCCTACAAATTTAACAAACAATAAAAATAATAATGAATGGTATTTCGGATGCCACAAGATTCTTTGTCATTGTTAAACCAATAGTAATTTAAACCTAAAGGGATTGTAGAAAGGCCAGCAAGTGAACTATTTCACTCCAGGACAAGCCCAGCAAATATAAATTTAACAGCTGCTATTTTATCTCATCAGCGAGATCTGGAGAATGCGCCCTGCACGAATTTCGGTTTTTAACCAGCACGCACGCACTTCACTTTGATTCCAGGGAAAGGAATCAAATCCAACCAATCAATCAATCAATCTAGCAACTCAGTTGCAGCCAGGGGTGCACATAGGTGTGTGCAGGGTCTTCTCTTTCTCTCTCTCCCAGGGCATCCTGCTTTGCTTAGCTAAATTCCCTGCATGTGGGGCTGTGAAAACACGGGGCAACTTTCATTTCTGGGCCCCCAATACTAGACTTTGCACACAGCAGCAGGAGTTGTCAAGCGCCCTGAAGAAAGGAGATTGCGCCCCGCAAGGAAAAGAAATTAATATATATATATACGCGGCTCAAGGCGTGGGATTTACCCGGGCCAACCTCTGGCCTGGGGTTCACCCTTCACGCAAGGCTGGGCCAATGCAACCTTCCCCAGGCCGGCACCTGGGCAACAACTCCCGAGCCCGCAGAGACAGGGAGGGCGCGCGCACCTCTGGAGGGCGCCAGGTTGGGGAAAGAGAAACGAGAGAAGCCCGGGGCCCAGCGGCTTCCTCTGCCCGTTCCTGCCATGCCCGCAGCCCGGACGCGTCGAGGATCGCTTTGCGCCAGCCCACTCTCCCCGCCGGCCAGGAGCCCCTCCCGCGTCGGGCGGCCGCTCCCCCGCACGAAAGAGAAACGCACCCGCTCGGCGTACGAACCCTTCACTCCGCTTCCGCCATGTTCTCGCCTCCCTCACAGGGAGGCAACGCGCACGCGCCTCGCGGCCGGGAGGTTGCGCTCGACACGTCTTGGGGGGGTGGGGGAGGAATCGCGTGTGAATTGGCCGTTCCCGTGTCCTGGTCCTGAATTCTTCCGATTTCAGGCATTTTTTGCGGGGGGTGAGGTGGGGGTTTTTTTGCAGCCCGTTGAGGCTTGTCATTCTTTCGGCAAAACTCGCTCCGGGGTGGGGATTTCCCCGCCCCGGCTCTCTTGGAGGTCCTGGGAAGGTTGAATAAGGGAAATTCCCCGCGTGTTCTTGTCTCATCCTGATCCTCTGCCGCAAGATTGGGGAGGGGGAGGCTTTCCAAAGGCACGCGTCAGCTAGATTCGGACGTTTCGGGAAGCCACGAATAACCCGCGGTTGTCGGCGGTCTTATAAGCCACAAACAATGGGTTTTTTTTTCAAAGAATGGGAAGAAAGCTTTCATAAACGTTTGCAAGAGACAGGGAACCGCAGACAGCCAACTCTGGTCTGGATATTACTTCCAGCCTGAGTGATTCCTTTGTGTGAATGAAGACAGTGGGGTTAATTCAATAAAAATCCTGGTGACCATAACAAGGGATATAAAAATATCCTGCATAGGGATTTTCTTGTAGCCAGAGAACAAGATGTTGGATAAAAAGTGAACAACTGGGTTGATAAAAAATTTAATTACACGTGTTGTTGTTTTTTTTTCTGTTTGGATGCTTGGACAAATCCCTGCAGGTTTTATGGACAACATGTTTCAGAAGTGATCTCCATTTCTTTCTTCCTGGGGCTGAGAGAAAGTGACTGGCCCATGGTCACCCAGTGTCACTCCGCCTAGACCTCAGGGTTTCCTGGTTTCTAGCCTGATGACTTAAGCTCTATACCAAGCTGGCTCTTCCAAGTGCTTTTTGAAGCACTACCATTTTTGTTCAGATTTACATTTTAGCTGAGGATTTATTTCTATTTAGATTAATTGAGTTCACATGTCTTACGTTGAGATTGGGAAACAATGGACTTGAAATGTTCCTGCTCCTAGTCCAACTGTTATGTAGAATTTTAGGGTTTAAGTTTAGGAAAGCATGTTTTGCTTGGAGCTAAAGCGAGTTCCTTTGATGTACAAAAACTAGCCTTCTCAGCAATTAAACAATAGGGCAGTATTCTAAAGTCCTTGAACAAAGCTAAAAAAGAAACAAACCAAGTGGGAAAGGATGAAATGCTACATATTTTACAAAAGATAAAGTTGTTTCTGCAACCCACAGCTATTTCTAGACATATATTTGTCCCTTGAGGAATTTTATTTAGGATATCTTTTCTCACCTTTGATAAAAACAAAGCTTGTATTGCCATCAGTGTTTTTTTTATACACCCCTATCATATATTGAATGCATATAATCATTTGTTTCTGTACTTTATATAAAGCCTGGACTTTCCTCAATATTGTAAACACTTTTTTGATTTACCTGAAGTACTTGTGATTTGCATTGTCAGGGAGCTAAAGTTACTTTGCAAAGGTATTGTGTGTTTCTCTCAAATTCAGGGACCATGTTCTTTTCAATTTCACACCAACTTCTGTGCCTGAGCTTTTATTGGCAACACAACAAATTAAACTTCACACTGGCTTTCATGAATAAATTTGGATGTGATGCCTGGAACAACCTCTTGCAATGTTATCCGCAACTCTTTGGAGCCTGTAGGGAGGATGCTCTCCAGTGTACCTCTACCACCTGTAGGCTTGAATGATTCTTTTCTTGGTTCCTTTAAGATGGTACGGATGAGCTTGAAGAAACAGATTATCTGATTTTTTTTTAAGACCTGAGCATGGGACAGCAGGGGAATTGGTCACTTTTATGGATAATCTTTGTTGGGACTTCATTGGAGGAATGCACTGCACCCCTTCAGTTATCCTTTGACTGCTTAGAGCAGGGGTGTCAAACTCAAGGTTCGTGGGCCAGATGCAGCGCACGGGGTGCTTAGATCTGGCCCGTGGGGCTGCCCTGGTAACAGTAAAGGCTTCTGCCAGCAAAAACAGGGTCCGGGGAGGGTACATGCCCCCCCAGCTCCATTTTCACTGGCGGAGGGCTAGCAAAACAAACTAAAAACAAAAGGAGAAATATTTCCCCTTTTGCATTTCAGCATGCAAGAAAGGACAGGAAAGGAGAAAGGGAAAGGGAAGAAAAAGTAAATATGGGAACAGAGCACGGAAGGAAAAGTAAGGAAAGGGATAGGAAGAAGAAAGGAGAATTGAAGAGGGAAGGAAAAAGAAAAGGAAGGAGGTTATAATGAGAGTGAGGGAGGGTTTGAAGGAAGTCGTGCCTTAGCACTTGGCCAGGACAGGTGCAGGGATGGGTTTCTCCCGGTTCACTGGTTACCCGCTTCTGATCCAACAGCTGTGCAGCGGCCATCCGCGGATTTTCAGAATACCACGAAGATTTCTGTCGATCGCGCGCAGCGTGCTTTTGACAGCTGAATCAGAAGCGTGTCCACAAAGCGGGTAACCAGCGAACCGGGAGAAACCCATCCCTGGATAGGTGCCCCTGACATGAGTGACTTCGAGCTGGCCATGCCCACGGCCACACCCCTTTAGGTCAAACAACCCTGATGGGGCCCTCAATGAAATCAAGTTTGACACCCTTGGCTTACAGTAGAGGTATATTGATACTATCGACCAAGGTATCCTCCGATCACTTTTTAAGACTGCTGCTAAGAGCAACATGCTTCAACTTCCTACTCTTACTCCTATTGAAAGTGGGTAGTTTCAGTATCAATGGGGAAAAAGAGAGGACAGTTTAATGAATAATCATGTATTTGATCCTCTCTCCAGTATTAATATATGTAAGGAACCAAAAGAAAGGTAACCTGTCAGTGCAGGTTATGATATCACAAATATGATGCTACACAGCTTGGTATGCACACTCTAAGCCATGAAAATGTATTTATTTATTTAAAACAAAATTATGTGCTGTCAAGTCTTAGAGACCACACAGATAAGACTTTTCTCCAGGATGATGTGTCCGTATGCTGGCTTTTTGCATCTTGAAATGGTGTGTTCATTTGTTATAATGCAGTTCATCTTGCTGCTGATCCTTTTTTCCTTCGACCTTTCCCATCATTATGTACTTCTAAAGAGATCAGGATCATCCCAAAGTCTGAGCAATTGTTCCTCAAGTAATAAGTCTGGATTCATTTGTTTTAGCAACTGTTTTCCTGGCTATCTATAGCATTCTCACAAATTTTCTCCAACATCAAAGTTCAAAAGCATCAATCTTTTTTTTATCTGGCTCTTCAAAGTCCAACTTTTGTCTCCACAGAGTGCTACAAATATTATTGTCTGCACTATTCTAGTCATTTTAGACAGTTACATCACAGCATTTGAATATTTTTGTCAAGACTTTCATTGCTGGGCTCAAACAACTAGTAAAGCAGACAGGTTTGCCAAGTATACTATTCTGCTTCAATATGTATCAATTTGCTCATACCATGTTGTGATTTAAAGCTAATAGACTGGCATTTACAATATACTTTAATAATGGCTGAGTTTCCACAATACATGGAAGTAAACTATCTAATTTGGTCTAGTCTAGCATGTTCAACAACCTTTATTACAGACTGCTTCCAGAAGGATGTCTCCTCATGAGGTTAAAAGCTAATGTGCTACCATTTTTTCTTTTCTTTTTTCTCTCCTAATGAAGAACAAAACGTGGAAGCAAGGGGAAGAATAAGGTGAATTTCCACATCTGGATCTCTAAGCGAGTCTTACTTCCATGAATTCCATGACTAAACGCACAATGAAAAATTCCACGACTAAAAATCCATTTTCTTATGCAGAAGCAGCAATTATTTTTCACGCTCCCACGTTTTAAAGATGATGCTCCCACAGCTCCACACCTACTGTAGCATTACTTCTCTGTAAAAATATTAAAGAGTACAGAAATGGGAGTGCTGTAAAATACAAGCCAGACGATGCCCGTTGGAACAATCTCCGCAGTGCCCCGATCCATATTTTGAAGACTTCTACGCATTCTGCGATTGTTATAGTGTTGCCACTTTAGAAATACCCGGTTTTTACCAATAACCCTACGTGGTAGTTTTATAGCACGCTTCAGTTTCGACAGCTGTGATGAACTGGCGGCCCGCGGGCAGGATGCCTCATGCGCAGGCCACGCCCACCCCTGCTCCGCAAAGGTAAAAAACCCCACCATCGCGATACGTCACGAGACGCGATCGAGTTTGACACCCGCGTTCTACCGTCTTTTGCTTTCAGCAATGCTCGCTAGCCTGAGTACTATGCCAAAGTCTTCTCTCTATGGTCTACAGTCGTCGGCTGCCCAGACAGGAAAAAAAAAGTGTGGGGGGGGGACTGTAAACAAGGCCGACAAACCGTTCAGCCTATTTTCCTCGAAAGAAAGGATTTGGACGTGCTTCGGCCTTCTGAAAACAACGTATCCTCCGTGCGGCCGCCCGGCTGCAGGGGATCTCAGGCCTCCCCTACTCCGCTTGGTTCCTTTCGCCCTTTCCTTCCACCCCCACCCCCCCTGCGCCCCGGGGAAAGTGGTTCGCTCCTCAGCTCTCACGCCGGCCCGCCCCCTGCTTCTCCCTTACGCTCCGCGACTTTGGCGCGTTCGCCGAAGGGACGTACCTGCCCGCGCACGCGCACCTCCGGCGCGCGACCTCGGAGGAGGGTGTGGTGGTGGGGAAGAAGGTGGGGGTGGGGTGAGAGAGAAAGAGAGGGAGAGAGGGGAGGAGGGGAAGGCGGAGCGGTCTGAGCCGGGCATCCGTTACAGCGGCGGTGCTGTCGCTTTGGGGAGGGAGGGGGGGACGCACGCACTCACGCACGGTACTCCTTCCTTCCTTCACACACACACACAGAGCGGCCCCCCCCCGCCACCGGTCCGGGGTGGGGCCGCCAGGGAGGCGGGCGGGGCCGGGCGAAGCGCGGCGAGGCACGGCGGAGGGGCGATGCCGACTCAGCGCGAGAGCGGCAGCAGCAACAGCAGCGGCACTAGCATGTCGCACCCGGGCCCGGGAGGCGGCGGCGGCGGCGGGATCGGTGGCCTGGGTGGCCCCGGAGGGGACAGCGCCCATCAGGTCCGCGTCAAGGCTTATTATAAAGGGTGAGTGGCCAGCCCGGGTAAAGCGGCGAGAAGGGCGGGTGGACGGCGTGGGGCGCCGCCGCTTCAGCCGAGACAAAAGGAGGAGGATCAGGTTCCACCTGGTGGGGATCCTCTGCCCCGAGAAGAGCCCGGGGCTCGCGGGGCTTCCAAGGAAAGAAAGGAATTCTCCCCCCCGAACAAGCGGCGGGCTCGGACCGACTGAGCTGCCTCGCTGGCCGCGGCGATCGATAAGCGAAGCCAGGGCGAGCTCGGTTTGCATGCAGCGCTGAGCCGGCCATCCGCTGCGATTTCCCGACCATAATGGCTGGATTGCCCCAATGCAATTGCCGACACTATGATGTATTTGTATATAAATTATATATTATATATTTACAGAGAGAGAGTTGCCGACACCTTGTGTGTGTGTGTACACACACATACATACACTGTATACATACACTGTATACACTCTATATGTATGCATGTGTTTGTATATATATATATATATACACATATACATATACACATATACATATACACATACATACATGTACAAAGGAGGGGGTGGAGGGAGAGATGCTTACACAGTGTGTGTGTGTGAGATACATATACACATACATACATACATGTACAGAGGAGGGGGTGGAGGGAGAGATGCTTACACAGTGTGTGTGTGTGTGTGTGTGTGTGAGAGAGAGAGTATGTAATGTTATATATTTAAAGAGAGCAGTTTCTGCACCCAGTCATTATGGGAGGCTGGTTCTTGAGAGATTGAGTTAAGGGTCAAATTGCTGGGCAGCCTTCTTTTCCTATGCCTGGCCTTAGGAACTGACTGTAGCTGCATCCAGATTAATATGCTAGCTTCAACTCATATTCTGCTTCAAAGGAAGCATCCTGATATAATTGCAAAATAAGGGACATGGGCGGACGGCATACAGGGGATACCCTGCTGGTGGTAGCCCTCCACATGGGTGGTTGGGGAAATGGTTGATTACTTTCAACTATTAATCCCATGCTGGTTCAGAATGACTTAACGAGTTCCCCTTGACCGGGGAAATGAGGCGGGGTATAAATCCAAATAAACAAATAAATAATAAAT
>JANHGC010002312.1:64186-76936 GCA_027560395.1 Boaedon fuliginosus | reverse complement strand
CTGAAGAGTGTCCTCTTTGCCCACCAAAAGGGGGCAAAAGCCCCCCCACCCTTTTGAGACCCCAACAGTGCTGATCCTACTATGCTTTGCTACCTATCTGCCAAGTTTGTGGTAAATTGGTGGAGAAATGCAAGTTTGTATAGAACACATAGAAAAAACATCTCTCTTTTATAGATATAGATTAGTAGTAAGAACTGTTGGCTATAAGAATAGTTCAGCATTGCATCCTCACTAATTAAAGGAATTTCTCTACTTACAGGCAAAGAGTAGAGAAAGTGGCAAAGTATCTTCCAGTCTAGGTCTCCAAGATTTTGATTTACTTCGTGTTATAGGGAGAGGGAGTTACGCAAAAGTACTTCTCGTTCGGTTAAAGAAGACGGAGCGCATTTATGCCATGAAAGTTGTGAAAAAAGAATTAGTTAATGATGATGAGGTGAGTAATACTGAACAATGTTTTTAATTTTTACATACTGCGTTATATCGTCGGTGATTTTATCCTCTGCCTTACCTGCTGAAATTGTTCTGTGACTGGCGTCCGATCAACTCCAGTGGAGTACCCTCTCTTTCTTGAATGGGCTGTTTCACAGTGCCTTGTGCCACTTCAGGGAGCTGGTATAGGAATAGAAGATTGTTTATCTAATGATTGTTTCACCTACAACACTTTTTATGGATAAGCCAGGGAAAAGTTTAACGAAGCTGTCAGTAGATTAGACAGTTAATAATTTCTTGAAATTTGTGATCAGATTTTGCTTCTTGAAGAGTTCCACTTCTGATCTCCTATTAAACTTAGCTACTTTTTCCATTAACAGAAAGGCTGGAAATGTTGTAAAGTGAATTTTTACAAGAGGAACACTTTGAAGTCAGAAACCTTAGATATTCAAGTGTAGTTTTGTTGCATTTTGTGATACATTCGGCCTAAATATGCCCAATAATGGGTAAACCTATTACCAAATCTCAAATCATCACGTAGTGTCAAGAGATTTGATTGAATACAGTGATGGAATGCAGTGGAATAAACACAACGTAAGAACTGTGGGAAATGTAAGTTTATCTTGAATTTGCACTGATACTTAAAGTTGGAAACTTTAGACTCCTCAGTGATGCCCTAGGAATTTGTGAACCATTGCTGCTTGTGGACAAACAGAGTACATGATTTTCCACCTTGCTATTAAATCACTGCTTATCTCCGGTTCGATAATCAACGTTAGCTAACAGGTTTAAATAGCATTTAGCATTTCCCAGAACATATTGCAAAGATAAGAAATATTCTGTGTATGTTTGTTACAGGATATTGACTGGGTTCAAACAGAAAAGCATGTCTTCGAGCAAGCATCAAATCATCCTTTTCTTGTTGGCCTTCACTCATGTTTTCAGACAGAAAGCAGGTAAACTATGCAATAAGATACATATTTTTTGCATATATTTTCTATTCTTTTTATAAGAGATTGTTCATACTTTTGTAAACAAAGTATTGCTTTCATTTAAAAAAATAATTACATCATTACTTACTTGCACAAGTGATTTTCAGAATCAAACAAGGAAAACATCTCCATAATTAAGAATATTATCACATAAAGGATCATACACAGGGTTTTTAAGAAGCAGAGATGAGAATAAATGTTTCAGAAAAAGATTTTTGGTAGCCTTAAGGAGAAGGAGGATATCTAAATTATGAAAAATATTATTTGACTATAGTCTTATAACAAACTAACATAGGATAACTTGATGAGAATTCTGAATAGGTTTGAGTTTGTTTTCACATAATAATATTTGGAAATTTCAGCTATAGATTATGTAGATCTATGTACAAAAATGGGTTTGAGTATGGAAAAACTGATCAAGAGTAATGCTGTGAACAAAATAATGTAATACAGGAGTGTCAAACACGATTGCATTGTGTGCCGCATCAGGGTTGTGTTTGACCTCGGGGGGCCAGGGTGGGCATGGCCAGCTCGACATCACTTGTATTGGGGGTGCATGTAGTGGCCGGAGCGCTCTGCCAGCAAAAACAGGCTCCCGAGCTCCATTTTTGGCTGTGACGGTCTCCTGCAACCCTCTGCCAGGAAAAACAGCTCAGGAGGGCTGCCCGCAGCCCTCCTGAGCGCTGTTTTTGCTGACAGAAGCACCACGGACCGGTCCTTTGCTATTTCTAGGGTGGCCCCATGGGCCAGATCCGGCCCCTGGGCCTTGAGTTTGACACCCCTGATGTAATATGTAAATGACCCTTTGAAATACAACTGCCTAGGTGGAATAGATGCAGCTCTTGATACTGGGATTAGAAAACCTGGTAAGACAGAGCTGAAAACAACCAAAAATAGTAGGTTGCAACAAATTAATCTTCAGTAATTTTCATATCTGATGTCCTGCTTCCATACTTACATGGCGGTGATGAATAAATTCTCACTGAAATTATTTTAAAGGCGACTCAATAAAAAGAAATAATTAGTCCTGAGGTGTTTAGGAATGCTTGGTGTTCTCCCTATCTTCTATCATTATCAAACCCCCCCAAAATAAGAGGGAAATTTATAAATAAAGCACAGTCATATGGGGGAAAAAATCTCACAAGTTGGTAAAGAATAAATACATTTTACAATGAATAGTCGTATTGAGGAAGTCGTATTGTGATAACTGTGATTCCTTAAGATACATAAGTGATAAGGTGAATGATGATAACCGGATATGTGAAAGTTATCCATTACATTAATCTCTCTTTGTGTTTTAGGCTATTTTTCGTTATCGAATATGTGAATGGAGGCGATCTCATGTTTCACATGCAGCGACAAAGGAAATTGCCAGAAGAGCATGCCAGGTGTGTGCTTCTTCGATGTGAATTTTGCAGACTAGACTAGAGAGAGAAAACAAATATATTTGAGTGCAGAATATTGTTTTTTCCCCCTGGATATCGGCATGTTTTGTCTCTTTTTTTCTGGGAGTTGAACGGCTCTGATCCTAGCACTGCCTCTTCTGTTTATCCTTTCCAGCTTGGCTGAGAAAGGCAGAACAATCTCTCTCTCTCCCGGTTACCTATTCATATTTTTTCCAGATTAGTTTTCCTCGCCTTTTCAAGGGTATTTTTTTGAATTTGTCAAGAGCCACAGATTGATTTCCCCCAGGCCCGGTGGATTCAGTTCCTCCTCAGAGAGCCTCCAAAAGTGTTAAAGAACTGATAGTAAACTATTTAACATTTTTTGTCACTCAAAGCCAAAAAAAGTAACAATTACAGTTAATGTGGAATTAACAATAATTACCACTGCTACTGCTCTGTGCAATTATTGGTGCTCAACTGAAACATGGTGGCGTCTGGCTGATACTAGTAATTATACCCATCTTCTTCCAGCTTCCTCAGATAACGGCATATAGAAAGCAAAACTTTAAAAAAATAGCAAGATGAGCTGTAGAAGGAATCTTGTGCACACAGGCTTAGCAGTGAGACCGTTAGTAAGGATTAAATCCAGCTAAGCAAGTTCCCCACTCGCCGCCTCGAGTTCCCCACTGGGGGAAGAGAGGCGGGATATAAATCAAATCAAATAAATAAAAAAAAGCTGATCTGACATAAAACAGGGACATTTACGGTGGTTTTAAACAACTTTGAGATAAAAAGCAATTGTTTACCTTGTCCCATTTCTGATTCAAAATGCTCCCTGGATCTTCCCATCCAATCACTTGTTCAGGAGCAGTGTGATGATGCCATGGCCCAAAAAGGCTCAGTGAGAAGAAAGAATTTCATTTTTCTGGGGAAAATGCCTTGGTAGGCAGGGATCTATGAAAATTTTTGGAAGTCTGTTTTAAAATGCTGATTTCATTTTAGGTTTTACTCTGCAGAAATCAGTTTAGCTTTAAACTATCTTCATGAACGAGGAATAATTTATAGAGACTTGAAGTTGGACAATGTTTTGCTGGATTCAGAGGGACATATCAAGTTGACTGACTATGGCATGTGCAAGGTGAGAAGCAAAATATCCACAAATTGAAATCTTAACGTTTCCTGGTAGATGCCTTTTGATCAGAAATTGCTAGTTTCAAAAGCTTAAAAATGATTAAAATGCAGTAAAACCTTGGTTTTCTGGAGCTTCATTTAATGGGGTAGAATGCAAATTTCTTCCTGTGGACTTCTCTTCTAAAGTTGATACCTGGTTGGTGTCAATAGTCGGTAATCATTGGCATAATTTGTGTCTTTAATATCATTTGTGTAATGGTTTTATTTATACCAATTTATGCCATTTGTATACATGAAGTAGAAATGTCGACATTGGACAATTTTTTTTCAAAGGTTTTGCTTTCAGAAAAACTTGGTGATAATAACAGACCCCTTCAAACTGAACACAAATATACTTTCAGAATTATTGTATCAGGAGGAACCTTGAAAAATATGAAATTAACTTTTAATGATGATAATGCATTTAATTGACAGTGTTTCTGACACGCTGCATGAGTTCAACAGGGCAAAAATGTTTTGCTGCTAATTTTTGTTTGTACTTGGTGTCTGTTGCATCTCACTGCAGTCTCCAGCAATAGTTAGCCAATATTGATGGATTTCACTTGCCCTGATACTATTTTTTCTTTGTGGCAATGACTTTACACCATGTTCGTCACCTAGGTTTTCAAGAAAGAAGTACAGTTGTGAGTGCAGAAAATGAATCTTCAGTGACATGTTGCACTACATGATCTTGTATGCTGTTATATCACATGTCACATTTTTCTGTCCTGGAACCAAATTCTTTTGGAATGGCCATTTCTTTTTAACGTAGTTCAACTTTAGATCTCCACAGATATTCCGGTTGTACAGTAGATGTACTTCAGATCGTGAAGGGCATTGCCATTGCGTAAAAACAGAAGACTTCTCTAAAATGGCATGTGATAGATTAAATTGCAGATTATTTGCATGATTAGCAATTCAAAATCCATAAGATTCATCCAAAAGTATTCAGGAAGCAAAATCTTTCTGTCCACTGTTATGTAATTTCATTAGTCACATCTTCTATGACATTTGGATACATTTGGTTTTAATTGACACCTCTTTGCTTCAGAGGATTTTATTTTATTAACAGATTACAGGTATCTTGATTTAAACTTCTGCATTCTGAGGTTATTCATAAGCAATATGAAATAGATAGTCCTATACTGAAAAAATATAAGCTTATTCCAGTCTGGTCATTCCAGTTTGAAAGGATGTAGGTGTCCATACTGGGCAAGAAGGAAATTAAGCACAGATCATTAGGAAATTCATTAGGTTTTTTTGTTTATAATAAGCAGCCTGAATGTCCATACCTTAAGTCTTGGCCTTGCTAGAAAGTAAGCGCATTTTTTATATCCCTAAGATGAATTGGAAGCAGAAGATATATTTGAACTGTGTAAGATACTTTTTCCTTGTTTCTATTTTAAAAGGAAGGATTAAGACCTGGCGACACCACCAGCACTTTCTGTGGCACTCCTAATTATATCGCTCCGGAAATTTTACGTGGAGAAGATTATGGTAATTCTTACTACTTTTTAAAATGTGTAGTTAATACCCGAAACAAGCAAAACCTCAACCAACCAAGTGTTGCGCTTTCCTTGATCAGTCAATGCCATTCACTCTATCTCTGAATTTTAATCTTGCCATCAAAGAATAAAATACACTTTTCAGAAAAATATGTTTTGATCCTGCTTTTAGTTATCAATTAAATTTATATCTCATTTATATACTAGGAGCTCAAAGCAATATACATGACTTCTCCTCTTTTTTCCTCATAATACCTTTGTAAGTTGATTTCAACTGATTCTGTCAATTTCTGTGGAGTCTTCTGTAGCTAATTCTTACTAATTCAATTTTTAAAATTAAAATCAAGTTGTATTCTCTTTTTTTAAGATTCCAAGATATTTATGTTCTGATATCTTCTGTAATCCACATGGCCAGAGTTTTTTTAAGTTGTATTTATAAATAAATTTGTTTAAACAATAGTGCATGAAACCATGTATTTAATGAACACGTTGAGCCAACATTCACTGTCTTTTTTTGGAAAAAGTAATGAAATGCTAGGACAAGTAGCTCTTTTAAAATAGACTTTCTAATCATTACAATGAGGGACAGTACAGTTTCTCCCCTGTGAAAGACTCTTGGTTGCCACCAGTGGAATCAACTTTTCCTGATAAAGGTATAAGGAAGTGAATGCTTAATCAAAAGAAAATTTTATGGGTCTCAGAAAAGGAGTTGTCAATTCTAATGAAACTGAAAGGTTTACTAAACAGCTCAATACAGGTAAATCCCCGGGTTACGAGTGTTCCCTTAGCGAACGTTCGAAGGCACGCAAGTGTTTGTGAACAATGACCCAAACTACAAATCTTGAAGCACCACGGCAGTTGTTCGCTGTTATGAACAACCGCAGAGGCTCTGCAACATTCGTCTTGTATGTTGGCGACCGAAATGGAGCGTCTGACGGGCAGATCTGCCCCTCAGGAGCCCCATTCTGGCATCCAGAGGCCTTGCCTGGTATGTTGCAGGCCGAAATGCAGCTTACGGGGCCCGGACCCAGGGGGAGGCCTTGGGTGGTCTTAGGCAGGTGGCCTGTTCCATCAGTAGGCCCCAATTGTCTTCCCCACCCTGAAATACCTCATGTGCACTTAACAAGCCCCACATTCGATTAGCGAATGCATGGGCGAAAGGAGGGAGTGATCCTGTTCAAGGTACGAGATTCATTCTCACAAATCCTCGGGTTACAAATGGAATGGGCAGACTCCATTTCATTTGTAACTCAAGGACTAGCTGTACATAGTCAGGAGGATAGTGTACATATGAGGAATATACAGCATTGTGATTTTGGATTGCTTGGTTGCCTCCAAATCTAGGTAGCTCCTGGTCATTTAGGCATTAGTGCATTCTCAATTGTACCACTATATTTTATAGGGGAGTGCCATATACCAGTAAGTCTGTGAGCTGAAAATTAAGTAAATGTAGGTCATTCCATAAAGAAAGTGAACGTTGGCTGTGTTCGGTAAAGTCAGGACACAGAACTGTTTTGTATATCGTTCCTTTAACCAGAATCTCTTTGTCTATTAATGGAATTTAAATGAAGCTCTGATCACAATAACTACATACAGGGTTATGGATAATTCTAAAGAATTCACATACTTTCTATCATCATTGTAAGCCTTTATGCTCTAAAACTTTATTACATTAGTATGCTCTAAAACTTTATTACATTAGGCAAAGAAAGCATATTCCGCCTTTTACTGATTTGAACTAAACTCAGTTTAGGAACAAAAAAATAACCAGCATGTGAATTAACACAGTGCGTGTTAGCCTAGGTTAAAATGAAGTCAGAAGTCAGATTCAGTTTTATTGGGGAAACCCAACCATTGTTTTACTGTCACTTAACCATTGTCTAACCAGACAACAGATTCAGTTATAATATGATTTATTTGGGGAAATTATATGAACCCAGCAGTTGCATTTGTTAACCTAGGTTTAACATGTTCTGTAAACCCAGTTTATGTCATTCATGAAGTGAACATGTAGGCCTAGTTGTCAAAATAAATATTTTGCTATATTGTACTATTTCAGATGATAGGTAAGAAAAAAACACCATCCATTTAAAAATACGTTTTTGTGTATATAAAATCTGAATCTAGCTTTGTTGACAAGAATGCTGGCTAAAACACCTTCCCATATATTTTACATTTTATGTTTCTATATGTGGGGAATATATTCTGTTAAAATTGAATCAGTTTTCTCAGAATTTTTGAAAGAACCAGAAAATTGGTGGATGAGTTTAGAAAACTTTGAAATTCTTTAGCATGTATGTTACTTCAAAATCCTTGTAATCAGGTTCAAGATCTTAATTTAGCTATATTTATTGCATTATTATCATAAGCTTTTAAAGTGAATAGGCTAATTGGATTATGCTCCTTAACGTGTTATACTCTCTTCCTCTAACTCTTAGGATTTAGTGTGGACTGGTGGGCTTTAGGTGTCCTGATGTTTGAAATGATGGCGGGAAGATCTCCGTTTGATATAGTTGGAAGTTCTGATAATCCTGATCAAAATACAGAAGATTACCTCTTCCAAGGTTAGCTAATTCTAAACAGCTAGTAGTCAACGAAGAAAAATCACTTACATGATAAAACTGAAAGAGTGTAGCAGATTTTGCCTTTTGATTTCCTTTTCCATTCATGTTTGCTGAAAATATGTTTAATTACATCAAATACTTAAAGCACCACAGGAGATGTAAGTAAATTATTTGTTGCTAGGAAAAAAATACTGTGTTCCACAGATAGCAACATAGAAATTAATTAATAATTAATAAAAAGATATTGCGTGGCATTAAAAAATTGTCTGGTTTAGCAGAACAAATAGGAAAGATTACACTATTGTTCTCTTTGAAAGAAGGCAGTGGAAACCCCCTTTCATAATATTGCTGAAAAATCCCTACAAGTTGTGTCCATGATGTCATTAGAAATTACACTCAGTTTGAAGGGGATTTTGATTCCAGTCCCCAGAGATAGGTTGAGAATGCTAATTTATGAAATTTCAGTGCCCCTGATTATTTCTTCTAGTTATTCTGGAGAAGCAAATCCGTATCCCACGGTCCCTTTCTGTGAAGGCAGCAAGTGTTCTAAAAAGCTTTTTAAACAAGGTGAGAGTTTTTGCCATACATAGTTTGAAGATTCCATGGTTAAATATACATCTTGCAGTTACAAAGTTGAGAAAGAAGCCTTTAAAAGGATCAAAGCCAGTTTGTTGTGAGATTAGCTTAAAAGGATTTGCCCAGAGTTTTCATTTTACTTTAGTCTGGGTTTATTTGCAGGAAAAACTCACTGGTGGAACCTGCTCCCAGTGCAAGCATACCTAAGACCAGGGGGGGGGGGGATTCAGCCAGTTTGGACTGGTTCGGGTGAACCAGATGTTAATTTTACATCTGGTTTGTTGAACTGGTACTCCAATGACCGGCTGCCCCCCCCATCCTATCCGTCCCCTCCCAGGAGTCCCCACATGACCCGTTTTGGATCCCAGGTAAGTGCAGAGAGTGCGTGGAGCCCAGGGAGGTCGAAAATGGGCATTCCAGAGGCTCGTGGAGGGTGAAAACGGGCCTATTTTTGACCTCCAGAGAACTTCCAGAGTCTGGGGAGGCTGTTTTTTGCCCTCCCAGAGGCTCAAGGAAAGCCTCTGGAGCGTGTGGAGGGTGAAAAACGGGCCTCCTGGAAGTTTGGGAAGGTCAGAAATGGACCCATTTCCACCCTCCAGAGGGCCTCCAGAGCCTGGGGAGGCTATTTTCGCATTCCCAGAGGCTCGAGGAAAGCCTTGGGAGGGCAAAAAAGCCCCCTCCCACTGTGGTGCAGGAGGCCGACTAGGCCATGGCCACGTCCACCCAGCAACCAGGCAGAGAATCGGTTGCTAAAATTTATGAGTCCCACCCCTGCCTAAGACTTTACCTTTAATTCTTCTTCTGGCTGCTTAGAGCCCAACTGAGGATGATGCTTGACCTTGCATGGGTGGTTTGTGTTTAATGGCGTCAAGTAGGAGGATTCCAGTGAAAGCTTGCCTCTCCTACATGCTCTTGGCAATGGAAGAAATTTCTCTTTGAACTTAGTTTTTAATTATTTATCTAGGCAAGGAATCGGTTAAGAGATGCCTCCATAGCCATTTCAATAGCATCACCTATTTCTCAGTGCAGGAGAAATAAACTATTTTAGAGAAGAGATCTCGGAAATATCACAGTTCAAGTGAGAATACCCGATGTATACAGATAGACTTATGGGATGGAGGTTCAAAGTATCTGGGTACTTGTACCATTTCCTAAATTGATAAATTTCTATATAAAGTAGTAATTAATTGTATTAGCATTAAAGGTGAATACTTTTAAAAGAAGACTCAAGCTAAAAAAAAAATCAGACATGCATCATTTATATCAAAAACCAAAAAAGCATGACGAAAAGCTATACAAGATCTCCCCTTTGCAGAAATCGTAATTTTTCCAGGCTGTTTTAAAAGGAACATGAGCTAAAAATGCAAGTAGAAAGATGCACATGGGGTACCAGATGTAAACTAAATGAATTTGCCTTTACTTTATAGGCTTATAATTGAGACATAACTTTAATCTGCAGTTACATGATATAGATGTTCCAGCTGTCAAGCTTTGGCATAAAAGTAGCAAAAATAAATAAATAAATGAATAAATAAACTTGTCATTCAAGGCATTGTCTGTGTGAAAGAACGTGACGCCACAGATTTGTGAAAAATTAAATACATCTGATGATAGATAGTAGTTGCGAAGGACTCCTATGTATCCACTTCAAAAGGATTCATGTAGCTTTTATTATTCAAATATATGCTTATTTTTTTCATTTGTAGGATCCAAAAGAACGTTTAGGATGCCATCCTCAAACAGGTTTTGCAGACATTCAAGGACATCCGTTTTTTCGTAATGTTGATTGGGATCTGGTAAGCTTCTCTGTAAATACTGCATTTAAAAGCTTCAGGCAGAGTGGATCTTTGTAGTCTTGATTCAATCAGGCAGTTTCTAACACTGATAGGACCAAGTTGTTAAACGCTTTGAAATTTCCTCATATAGTTGCCCCTTGTAGAACTCAGTAAGATTCTTTTATGTAAGAGGTAAAAAACAAATTCAGAGGGAGAAATATGGTATGTGAGGTTGCTTAGATTTCTTAAAAAATGAAGAAATACCATCTTTTTAAACATTGAATAAGGTTAACTATGACAAAAGATTAACACAGTTTAGCCTCTCAAAATCATTTCTGAAATCTATGCACTACATAATTTTTGTGAGGATAAGGAAAAAGCTGGATGATCTTCTGCTATCAGAAGCACAATCCTTTCTATAAGCAAGGAAGGAAAATACCATGCTTTCTTTGCTTGTGGCTTTCTGGTTTACATTTCATCTCCCGCTCTTAGAGGGCCTAGTGTGAAGTTGGTTGGGCAGCAATACTTTTTAGAGTGTTTAAATTAGAAATAAGGAATAATTTGTCCTTTTTGTTTAAGAGGACAGAGAAAGAAGGACTAAAAGTCTTGGAAGCTGAAGGGTTTCTTGGGAATGTAAATCAATTTTTAAAATCCACAAATGAGTAGTGTACTGCTGCCCAGACAAGTTAAAAAGGCTCCATATTGAAAGATAAGCATAAGATCCTATTTTAACTATTATATCACATTTTCACTTTTGAAAACTTACTAATCAGATATTTTGCAATGTAATTAATTTGCCAACCAAAACTGAAAATATTTTAATATACCAAGCTTATGAAAAATAAAATTATACATGATATATTTTATGTTTCTGAAGTATCAGGACAAATTTAGATTTTTTTTAATTATTTCAATTTCTCTGAAAAGTCTTGTTTTTCTGAAAATGTTGGAAAATATTCCTCCCTCTGGAATTTCTACTTCTATAAACCTATGGATTCTGCAGTGTATTGCTTAATTGCGTAATTCAAAAGCACAATCAAATTCAAAATTCAGTCCAAATCAGAGGTTTTGTAATAACGTACTAATTAAGAATCTGAGTTAAAATTTGTAAGGCAGTCAAAGAAATGGTAAAATGGAAGATCAAATAAAACTTCAGTAATCTTGGAAATTCAATTTAATTTATTTCATTTATACCCCGCCTTTCTTCCCCCAACAGAGGGAACGCAAGGCGGCTATTAAAATATTACCCATTATTTATAAAAAGCTATATTTTAATGCTGAATGCTTTATTCCTAGATGGAGCAAAAACAGGTTGTTCCTCCATTTAAACCAAATATTTCTGGAGAATTTGGTCTGGACAACTTTGATTCTCAGTTTACCAATGAACCGGTACAACTCACACCTGACGATGAGTAAGTAAATAATTTCAAAAGTTTATATATCAGAAAAAATACTCTTGTAAACCTAGCAGCTGTCATGAAACCATGTTCTGTGGAGTAGAAGAATGCTATGTATAGCCTTCATGCTCATGTTTAAATGTTGGTTTCTTAGTGTGGAGACAGATAACTTCTCTGGCTTACAGGTACCCTGAATGAGAGAGAAAAGTGAACATAGAAAATTCAGGGCAGAAAAATACCCAGTGGTCCATCGAGTCTGCCTTTTGAGTTTATTTGGTTTTTAGTTCTTTTTTCTTCCTTAATTTTAATAATTTTTTTCTTATTTTCTTATTTTATTATTTATTTATGTTTGTTGGATGAAGGACACATGTTTTATCCCAAGCAATTTTAAACTCAATTACTGATGATTGACCCACTGTCTCTGCTGGAAGTTGGTTTCTAGCTTGCACTACTCTCTGTGAAGTCATATTCTCTAACATTCCTTTTGAACTTCCTTCCTGTCAATTTAAAAGTCTCTATAGATTCTTAGTCATCCAGGTCATGGTTGTCCCAAAGGTGCTTTTCCAGGAGGCAACTGGACTTTCTTGTTTTTTTCTTAGAAGGTGTTTCCCTTCTCATCCAAGAAGCGTCTTCAGTTCTGACTGGATGGGGGAGAATGGAAGGATTTATAATCCTTGCAGCTGGTCATTTGCATTCTTTTTGATGGTCGTTGAAGCACTTGGATGTTTATCTGTGTCCTCAGGGTCACCTGAGTGTCATCACCTGGATGACTTTTAGCTATGCAATTTGGGATGAACTCCCTTCGAATGGCATGGGAGTATGCACGGATTTCCAGAAAAATTGCAGACTACAGGAACCATTAAGCACTACTCAGGGGACCCTGAGGACACAGATAAAAATCCAAGTGCTTCATCGACCCTCAGAAAAGATGTAAATGGCCAGTTGTCTGCAAGGAAT
>JANHGC010002312.1:36460-48162 GCA_027560395.1 Boaedon fuliginosus | reverse complement strand
TGGTTAGATACATGGAGAATGCTAAGCCACATCATTTTTCTTTTTATCATCTACATGTACAAATCAAGCCATTATAGCTTAACATTATGACGAAAACATGTGATTCAAATTTTCTCAACAAGCATTGGTTTTATGCTTTATATATTGTGTGAACGCAGCATATTTAACTATACCAGTCAAAGACCTAATGGCTTGCATTCACACAACATGGGGTAGTTTTAACCTTAGAAAGTTGTGAAAATCGCTGTCTAATTAGATATTATTTAAAGGATTATGTGCATTTATTACATGGATTAATTCAGTAAATCAGGTTGTAAACCAAGCCATTTTATATTCCTGATCCCTGAACAATTCGAAATTTTCCTGGCATATGCCAAAGATGTAGGGGAATCATCTATGTTTTTCTTCATAGATAATCAGGAAGGAGACTGAAAATTCATAGCTGGAAAATGCCCAGATCATGCCTTAGCTATTTTACTTAGAGTAGTTTTTGAGAAGGGAAATTGGCTCCAGAGAGGATTACATTTTCAGTTGCATTGAGTTCCCAGTTATAGGACCAAATTCATCTATGAAAAGAAGGGAATAGTTTGCTTCTTGTTTGCCTGCACATTGGAAGGGTAAAATAAAAATAAAATAACTAAAGCATAGAGAAGTAGGGTTCATTTAAGGCTATACGTACAGGAGCAAATCCAGTCATAATATGATGACAGGCAATAATATCATGTTTTAAATTAGACTTGTAGTACAGATCAATTTTAAGAGATTATTTGGTTAACTGTATGTAAATAGGATGCAGCTCAGCTTATGGAAGCTGAAATTACATTTGTAAGCTTAACGTGATTTATCTACTCATTAATGATGTAGCAGCCAATAGACTTGTTTTGCATTCAGTTGCAATACTATATTTGTCTAAAGTAATTACCTTTCATAATAGTGTATACTAATAAATAATACTGAATAAATTAAAGGCCTTACATCCTAAGTCTTATAAATAACCTCATCTTGTTTGGTATATGATCTGCAGTGTATTTTCAAGCTGAATGTGCTGAGTGTGTGTGTGTGTGTGTGTGTGTGTGTGTGTGTGTGTGTGTGTATACACATACATACATACATATGAAGAAAACATATATATATATTTATATGTATGTATGAATAAATACATATGAACCCTTTGGCGCTTTCGTAGGGAAAAGAACATTTTAATAAAAACAAACTTATGAGATAAGTTTGATTCAATGATTTAATAACCTTGTAATGAACTAAAATATGGAAATGATATATTGTATATATACAACCTTATGTATCTTATTTCAGATTTATAGAGCCTTTAATTGTGGGAGAGATAATCTCTAGTTTTAATCTGATTCCTTCTTAGGCTCATTAGAAGACAATTGCTTGTGTACATTAAAACACAGATAGTCCTTGCTTAATGGCCATTCATTCTGTAGCCCTTGAAAGTTATGGTGCTAAACAAGGATTAATGACTGGGGTCCTCTAAGCTGTAGCAGGGATTTGGCAACTGGAACACATTTAGGATGACTTCAACGTCCTTCAGACATGCAATTGCCATTTGCAACGTTCCCTACAGCCTCTCACAGGAAAGGCAGGCCGCAAGCTGGCACGAAGGGTTGCAAATCACTCCTGCAGTTGCTCCCGCAGTTGCTTTTTGTCCTGAGGAACACTCAGTGGCAGGGTGAGTGTGGGCCCCACCATCTACCTGTCCTTGGACCGCACTGCAGCAGCTCTCCTGCACTAACCTCACAGTGCCCACCTATGCACACTCATTGCACTCATTTAATGCCCTCTTCCCTGCTGCACTCGTGACACAATGCCCATCCCGTCTCCTTACACTCCATAGTAGGTGCCAGCTGACTGGCCTACTTGCAAGCCATCTAAGCAAAAGCTTGTGATTGGGACTTGCTACTTCCTGCTGCTTCCCTGTTGACTTTGCTTTTTAGGAGTTGGTGGGAGGTTGCAAGTCTCAGTCACGTGAGGTCTCAATGATCCACAGCCCCTTTTTTGGCAGCAGAGACTGCTGGGATTGCTGTCACTATGTGATACGGTCATGTGATACTACACTTTACAATTGCACCACTTAGCCAGGGAGATTCTGGTTGCTATTACTGTCATTAAATGAGGACTAGGTGGAGGGAATTGAGGCCGCAGTGAGTAGAGCCATTGCATACATACTTACACATGCACTCATGGACTAAGACAAGACATACATTTCTGCCATAATTTCAAACAGGTTTTTTTAGTTAATTTACTTACCCTCCTTTGTAAAAACAAATATCATCAGAATTCAAAATATTCATATATTCCTTTTTTAGTCTGCAGAACTGTAGCTCTGGCTCCTAAAATTAAAGTGGATTTAGAAATAGAATGCAAAATACGCAATACGGTTTTTAAAAAAATAAAAACCTTCAATTGTTCCTATTATATATGCATTAACAGAAAGTGCAGAAACACTTTGCTGCTTCAGCAGTGCTTCTAACACTTTTGATTTGTGAACAGCAAAGTAACAAGTGTTAAAATGCAGAATACAGGGGAATCTTCACATTTTGAACAGGAAAGGAAAAATTAACTGGGCTATGATGTGGGGAGGGATACCCTTCTACTAGTACGAAATAGTCCTAATTCTGAAGAATTGTTGAAAAAGCATGAATGAGAATCAGAGCCATTCAAAAATAAAATATATTCTTTTAAATTATATAATAATGATTTAGAAAAAAAAGTCAGGGGAAATATTAGAAATACTAGAAGTCCATTGCCTGCAAAAATTAAGAAGATGCTGCTCTTTGTAGTAGCATCCATGTAACAGAACAAATGAAGGCATATTCTTTGTTCCTTTCTGTTCATGGGAACATTTTATTCATATGCAAAAGCTTCTTTGGACTCAAATAAAAACATTCATTGAATTAGAACTTAAAATCAAAGTCTAGTTATCATAGTAGTTAATTTTATTGTTAGCCTCCATTTTTTTATTATTACTTTGAATTTTATTTACTATTTTTAATCAGGCTGTTTCAAAATGAAATTTGATAACGATGATAATAAATAGAAAGAAAACCTGAAAATAGAAATAGACAACCGTGACAAAAGAAAGCAAAGGTATAGGCACATTGCGTGTGCCTTTTAACATGATCAGCATTGACAAAATCACTGTCTGTCAATTGCAAAAGGCAGCTTTGCTCAGAACAGCTTACATCCTGTGACAATACCTTTAACACCATCAAACATCTACAGTTGCCGATCAAGTTCCTTGGAAGGACTTGATCAATGGAGAAAAGTGCCAAATCCAACCTGAACATTTGGTTGACTGTCAGAAACCAAAATAATAATATTTGCCTATCCCAGGCACCTGGGAAGGATAAATTTCTGGCTGACTGTGACCAACCACAATAACAAGGATATGATAAACAGGAATGCAAAATGAAACCAATTTGTTCTATACTGGCACCAATTAATGCTTCCCACATGCAGTCAATTTTACCCATTATTGGATTGGTCACTCAGCCAGTGTGCTTTTATTGTCTCAGGTTGATTTTCTTGAATTGTTGCCTTTCATTTCTTCCCTGTAAACTTTGATAGGCATGAATAGGTTTGTGAATTTTATTCATGCTTATAGTTTTCTCGGGAGTTGAGTGAATTGCCTGACAAAGTCACAAGTCCATTTCCATTCAATAGGCAATATTATGTAAAATTGTATATTAATTGACCATTTTATTGATCAATAATTGATGTTAAATTATCAAAATACTGCACAATTTCTTTTGTCTGAAAAGGAAACATACGGCATTCATTTACAATCTTTACAAAAGCTGCTTATGGCTTCATTTACAGTATATTTGAGTAGGGAAAATGGAAATGATGCTGTTTATATTTGTTTTTTTTTTCCTGTAACAAAATAGATTAAAAATGGCAATTGCTATTTGTTTTAAGGCCAGAATGGTATATAACAAATGTAAATATTTTCCCCCTCCTTAGGCAGATTCCCATTATAATGTAGAATTTCAGCAGTGGTATCCAGTTATAAAGCAAGAAACAGATTCTACAGATCAGCCACATTCATTTATACATCCGAGGTAACATTCTTCTGTTAATAAAAATGAACAGAATAACATTTTACTATTTCATAAACCAGCTTATAAATAATTTCATTGTATACCTGAGTTAAATTGATGTTTTACATAATTTAATTACACTTCCTGGGGTTGTATGGAGAATATGCCTTTTACATACTATTGGATCTACATAAATAATGTAGAGCAAAGCATTATGTAATAGATGTAACTTTTGCACAGGATATTGTTTTCTTAATCCCATTCTTTGAAATAACTGTTACTAGTATCTCTGCTAAGAACTAGTTCCACGCAAAACCTTAAACTTTCCCTTAGAGGCACCTAGAAAACGTTTAGCGTTTTCCATCCTCTGATGCTGCTTAATATCTGGGACATGTCCTTTATTAGCACCTCAAGGATCAAATGGTTTTATTCTAGATAAAAAAGATGGTGGCTTCTAGAACTTCCACTTGTATATACAGTAGCCTCAAGGTCTCTAATCAGCTGGTCTTTGAAGTTATGCATTTAATCAGATTTACATTGCTGTGAATCTGAGCTAAACACCTCCCATTTTTTCTGGAAATCAGTTGCATAATACATTGTATCCTAAATTGCTCCATTTTTGAGACCTCCTCTGTGATAGAACAACATTACTATGAAATGGTTGTCAATGTCACATCATCAAAACTATGTAAGTAGGAAGGAGAGTCTTCAAGTAGCTTAGGATAACGTATGTGACTGAATCAATTAGTATCTTGTTAGTAATAGCTTTGTAGTGGTTGCTTTTCATTTTAGATGTTGCATTGAAAAAGAATAGCAAGCTCAGCCCATGTTCAAGATTGTTTTAAGAATAAAAAACAAAATTACTGGCTATTTTAGAAGTGCTATAGAACTATTGAGCACAGTAGTTTATCAATGTCAGAATCAGATGGAGCTATACTTTAACCACATGAAGAGTTAACTTGCTATGCAGCTTATTGAAAACCATTTTAAGCTCTACTGTGCTGATGGACATGTCCGTACAGTGCTGACGTAGCAGTTAAAGTGTCATTTGAATTGCTCCTCAGCTAATTTTACAAACATGTGAAGTGCCAGACGTTACATTACATTTACATTCCAGACGTTCTGCTTGTTTTGAATGAGGTTTTACTTTTAAGAAAGCAGTAGAAACTTTGCATTAAATATTAAAGCAGCAACAGCATGTTCAGTAATGGAACCCAGGAAGATGGTTTCATTAGTATCTGTGAGGTCATTTTGAGGGTCAGGTTGGAACAAATATGGTCAAATTAAATCCAACAAGATACAGTGACTGCTTATCTAAAAACATTCTAACTCCACAGCAGCTGCACAATTGGCTTTTCCTGGAATTGCACTTTGTTAGAAGCAGATGGTCTGTGATCTACAGGTTCATTTGCAGTTAGGCTCCTGTATGAGCAAAACAGATAGAGGACCTTGCTTAGCTTTGGCTCCTGCATCAGATATGACTGTTTTTGGCACAGGATTCTCTGGTGGAAGTGAGGAGTCCTCATTACTTAATATTTGGATTATGTACTGTGCTCTACTTGGAGCTCTCTCTGAATACTGTTTGTAACCTACAATCTGTGCAGTGGCCCTCCTGCTGCTCCAACTCGCAGGAGGTTTCTCAGTATAATTCAGAGTATTGGTAATGACCTAGAAAGTCTTTATGACTTGGGTCTCCATCTTCTTTAGGACAGACTTTGTCTTCTTAATTTGAAACGGGCCATGCTTCTCGTGTCCTTTCTTTAGAAAGTTGGAGATGAGGGTCTGAAAGAAGGCTGTCTTTACAATGCCTGCCCTTCTTTGTTAGCTTTTTGGAAAGAGACTAAAACATTTCGTCTAGGCCTTTAAAATTTTGGGTATCATATATTTTAAAACCTTTTTGTGCTTTTACATATCTATTTATAGGCTGCTTGAAGCCTGA
Source organism: Boaedon fuliginosus (assembly GCA_027560395.1). Lineage (NCBI taxonomy): Eukaryota > Metazoa > Chordata > Lepidosauria > Squamata > Lamprophiidae > Boaedon > Boaedon fuliginosus. Next base: position 42,159 of record JANHGC010002312.1, on the reverse strand, counting down.
TACAATCTGCCTGCTCTGAGTGGCATACAAGTCAGTTATATAATTGGGATTAAATCGTTAAAATCATGCAGACAGTTGAACAAACAATAGTTAGAAATGTTCCTATGGAACTGGGAATTGTAAATAAAACCATTAATAGTGACGTGGAGTTCTGCAAAAGCCCTTTTGGCCACAAATTCCACCTGCTTTTTGATCTGCCCAGAATCTTTGAGGGGGCTACACCATTATAAAACAAACACATTAAAATGCATTTGGGAGCTAATAAAATTGTGAGTGTTAAAATACCTCTGAAAATTAAAATTGACTATTTCATTCATTTTGCCAATAGATCTTTGAGTTTACTGATGGCAATGCATTTTCTTTTACTTTGTAATTGATTTGATGGTTCCTAGGCTACACAAAATAATGATTATCTACAACTGCTGTATAACAGGCTGGGGATTAGAGAGTAAATTTTTGTTCGCTTGCTTGTTTGTTTCCATTATTTGCTATATTATGCTTGATTCAGTATGATTTAATTTATGTATATCCTAATAATTTTTCAATTTTGTTGTTTCCAGCTATTACTTTTACATGTGTGATAAAGTGGTTGCTCCCAATGTATCTCTTAGTACTTCAATGCCTCAGTGTAAAGAAACCACAAAAACGGTTGAAAAGATATCAGAGGTATATAAATCATTTCCCGGGCAGTCACTGAAACAGCAGAATGGTAGCAAACGCAAAAAAAGCATCTTTTATCAGGACATCGCTCTTGAAGAACAAGAGAAGGTTGACTTAAAGCCCAGATCTGGAACTTGTGCTAGTATAGGTGAGTAAAAACTGAAACTGTTTCATAACAATAACATTAATGAAATTATTGTCTTTGTAGAAAATCAACCAACATTGCCTTCCTGACTTTTTGATTCTGTAGATCAACCCATACCCATTAAACCTGCAAACAGAAGGAAAACAGAACAGGTCAGTTCCAGGGAGACTACAGAAGATGAAATGGAAATAAGTAGTGATGCACAATCCTCATCTCAGGCTCTTGCCAACGGTATTGGATCTGATGATGATAAAGGGAAAATGATGGAAGAAGTAATGAAAACGTATATTAAACAGCAAGAAAGGCTGCATACAATTTTGCAAAAGAAGCAGCATCTTCAAATGGTATGTGTGAACTTCATTTTATTTTTGTCTGCCTCCCAAACAGTGTCTTTCTTCTCTTCTCTTCTCTTCTCTTCTCTTCTCTTCTCTTCTCTTCTCTTCTCTTCTCTTCTCTTCTCTTCTCTTCTCTTTTTGGTTTCGGTTCCATATCAAGGTGAAAGTTTATAATCATGAATAATACAATGATAGGGGTTTAAAAAAACCCCCAAACCTTTCCCGCTATTTCATTTAACATGTACTTGTATTAAAGGCTTACTTTCACCCTAGAATGCTAACCGGAAAGTTGGACTTCGGCTATTATCAAATACAAGTTTGATAATAAGTTGTCCTCTCACTTAATGCTTTGCTGCAATAGGCTGACCCATTTCAGCCATTCTCCTTGCATTGATGGAACTTTCCCACTCTGGAGTGCATGCAGATAAGCCCCTTTTAACATCTGGCTCAAAAATGGGGTGACTGCTCTCATTCAGTGCTTTGAAGAGGAATGCCCCTTTGATTCAGTTCTTTGCTTAGAAGCAGTGCTTTGATAAAAACACACATCCTGTTTGAAGACTGAAATTCCTAATAACATCTCGCATTACATTGGCATCTGTTACGTCTCCAGTGGATAATGAGCAGGGGTTAACTGTGTTCCCTAAGGTTCCTATGATGAAAATTACGCAACGCTAGCTATCTGGAGAAAGGGTATCCAGGAAGTCATGCGACTTCCTTTGGTGCTAGAAGATATTTAGTAGAAATAAAATTAGGGTGGTTTCAGATTGTTGTAAGCTTACACTTGTGATTAGCATTTTAATTGAATATGGAGGGAAATCCTTTATAGTATAAAATTTAAAACTGTGAGGGGAAAATTTCTCAACATTTTATATATTTTTCTCCAAATAACTTTGAAATATTTTGTTCCCAAAATATCTGAGAATGTGTTAATGGAGAATGTTGAAGTAGAAATACATTACTGGTGCATAATTGATAAGTTCGTGTGTGTGTGTGTGTGTGTAATATGTGTGTGTGTGTGCATGTATTGATAGAGAGTATATATAGTAAGTGTACACTCACATATAAGCACATGTTTTTAACAACCAGTGAGTTACATTTCTGAGAGAAGAAAGCACAAGATCCACACTAAGTCCTATTTCAAATGAAAGAACCTGAAACTATGAAATTTGAAGCATATTTTTGGGGTAATTCTGTGTTTTGAAAACTCTCTATTTAATTGTCATTTCTTCATAGGAAGTTGAAATGTTAAGTAGTTCCAAAGCCATGAAGGAGCTGACAGAAGAGCAACAAAATTTACAAAAAGAACTTGAATCTTTGCAGACTGAGCATGCTCAAAGAATGCAAGAGTTTTATGTTGAACAAAGAGATTTAGAGAAGAAGCTAGAGCAGGTAATAAAACAAAAATGTACCTGCGATTCCAGCTTGGAAAAGGACAAAGAAGCAGAGTACGCAGCTCAGGTGAGCAGCAAAATTGAGTTTCATTTGGGAGTGGGCCATCTTTCTTTGATACAAGTACTCCTCAATTTAGGATTGCAGTTGGGACCAAAATTTCCATTGTAAGTCGTTGTGGTCATAAATTGAGTGACCCAATTTTATGTGAGTTTTTATAGTAGCAAAACAAATCACCGCAGTCATGAAGTGAATCAGGTGATCATTAAGCCAAATGCAGCTTCCCCAACGGGTGTGTTTGTTTGTTTTTTTGCAAGAAATTGACAAAAATGTGACTGCAAAATGCTGCAACCAGTTGTTAATACGAGCTGGTTGCCCAAGTGCCTGACCAAACTGTGAGGGTAATGCAACAGTCATAAATGTGAGTACACGTCATAAGTAGTTTTTCCTGAGGCTATTGTAACTTCATTAAATGGTCATAAATCGAAGACTACATATAATGCTGGATTGCTGATAAAATATACAAAATATACACGAGTTCTGCCATTTGGGTGTCTGAAGAGCTGCTAACCCACTGGACCTCGGTGCATTCAAGCCTATGGATTGCAGCCCTTATGTATCTTTAATGAAAACAGTTTCCTTATTTATGCCTTACTTTTCTCATGCCTACACTATAATGTGTACAGAAGAAATGCCATATATCTTTAACTTCCCTACTAAATTGATTTTTCCTACATTATTTACAGTTTGCTAACTCAGAGAAATAACTATTTCCGTTCTTTCCAAATATTTGGGTGTGGTTTTAATGGACATTTTTTCTGGCAATTTAGAAACATCTGTTTCAAAGAAGTAAGAATATTTCCACTAAAAATGTTGTAATAGCAAAGTGGAAAGAGAAAATATAGGAAGTATTTTAAATTTGTGACAATTTTTTTTGGCATATATTTGCACATATTTATGTTCCAGTTTAGTATTTTTATGGCATGATCACTGACAGATGCTCCATTTTGGAACAGAATGAAATGCCGGCATATCTTACCAGGATTAAGAAACAAGCGTATGATGTATCAGCTGTTTCAACTTGTCTTTACTTTTCAAACTTGCAGCTGGCAGAGCTGAGGCAGAGGCTGGATCATGCAGAGGCCGATAGACAAGAGCTCCAAGATGAACTGAGACAGGAACGAGAAGCGAGACAGAAGTTAGAGAAGATGATCAAGGAATTAAAACTTCAGATTCAGAAATCTTCAAAAAATGGAAAAGGAAAATAAAATGCCATCCAGAGTGCACCTGCATTTTCTCAGCAAGGCTAAAAAAAATGTACCTGCCAAGGAGAGGTCAAGCCATGGAAAAATGAAGGTATTGGGCACAATTATGGAAAACTTTTCCTGTGCATCCCACATCAGTAGCGAAGGTGTTTGGGAGCTCACAATCATTTCTATGGTGATCTGCACAAGAAAAGTTCTCGGTAGATTATGTCCAACATGTGCATAGAAATCTACAATAATATGTATATTTATACAACTTCCAGACTGACCAAATCTGTATTTGTATTTGTGCTGCTTTTTTTTTACAGTTATGAGCAACATTGACATTTTATGTTTTACGTTGGTCAGTATGTATCTGTTTATTTTACAAACCGTCTTGAGGACTCATACTGATTGCAACATTCTTGATTCAAAGTACACAGTATCTACCTTTTTGCATGCAATTCAAGAATCTAAAACTGAAAAAAATACAGTTTTATTTTTGCTTTGCTCCAATATTTCATTTATGAAGCTGTATCAAAGAGAAAACTTGTTAATTGGAAATCATTAAACAGTGAAAACGTCTTTAATTGCAGATTTTCATGTTGAACTTTTACACTAAATGTTAATTATTAATGGTTAAATAACCAGTTTTTAGTACTATACTGAGTGCTGTTTTGAAAAGGGGTTGCTGAAACTGAGTCTGAAATATTTTATTTATTCACTCTGGTGGGTTAGGTTAACAATTTGATAGCTAGTAAGCATTTTTCATATTTAATATGTTATTTGAGCATTTCTAAACACCAATAGGAGCTTTATAATGTCAGTCTTATTTTGTGAAGTAGTATTTTTAATTACCACATTACTTCAGGAGCAATAGCATTCCCACATACGATCTTTGAGTACATGAAAATAGGTGATCTTGTCATTTTTAAAAGTGTTAACAAAGCCAGTAGGGAACAAATGGTGTCAGATATTGGGAAAGTATGGTTATTTTTTTTTAAAAAAAGAACCAAGGCAAACCATCAACATTTTTAAAAAAAAACTTTGTTATTAAAAAATTATTTCTTTGAAAATACTAAAATCTTTTTGGTATTTGACATTGGTGTGAGGCAACGTCTGGTGCTAAATCGTAAGCCGTTCATTCCAGAATTTATATAATTGGAAGTCAGGAAGATAAATGAACGAAAGAATTTATGGATATATTTTTTTTCTAAAAATATTGACCAATAAAAAGTTTCATTGAACATAGACTTAGCTCAAGAAAAAAAAATCAGAAAAGTATTGATTCTGGGAAGCAGTTCTGCATAGAATAGGTAAATACAGTGCTGGCCTGAACAGAAGGAAAGAAATATTATGGTTTTATATTGTATATAGATTGACAAATTTTGATCGCTCAAAATGTATTAAATATTTGCCAATTGTCGGTTATGCCTCCCTATTCAGATCATTGTACATACATAGCAACGTTACCTGTTATTCACAAAAGTATTACCTTACTTTATCATAGTTTTGTGTGACTGATGATAACAAGAATGCTTGTTGGGAAAATGTTCTGCAAAATTAATGGAAAAGGTCCTTTGCAGGAGTAATTGAAGCATCAGACGGCCGTCTACATTCCTGTCCCTTCTGCTGGAAATCAGTAGTGTACATAGATACACCACGTATTTATGGGAAAGGATTAAACATATTTACATCTAAGGATTATTTCATTATTTCACATACAATTTCATATGTGTAGTCCTTGACTTACGATGGTTCATTTAGCGACCATTTGAAGCTAACGGCACTGAAAAAAGTGACTTACGGCGTTTTCCTTACCATCATTGCAGCATCCCCACGGTCAGGGGATCCAAATTCAGATGCTTGGCAACTGACTCATATTGATGATGGTTGCGGCGTCCTGGGCTCATGTGATCACCCTTT
>JANHGC010002306.1:370137-397134 GCA_027560395.1 Boaedon fuliginosus | reverse complement strand
CCTCGGGGGCATGGGGCTAGGGGGGCCTGGACAGGGTGGGTATGGCCAGCTCGACATCACTTGTGTTGGGGTCACCTGTGGTGGTCCAAGAGTCCTCCCAGTTCTGTTTTTGCTTGCAGAGGGTTGCAGGAGGCCATCGCAGCTTAAAATGCAGTTCAGAAGAGTTTTTGTGGTCAAAGGGTTGTAAGAGGCTCTCACAATTGAAAATGGAGCTCGAGGGGACATGTGTGGCCCCCTTGACCTCCATTTTCGCTGGCAGAAGAACCTTGAGCTGGTCCTTTGATATTTACAGGGTTGGCCCCATGGTCCAGATCTAAGTACCCTGCAGGATGGATTTGGCCCGCGGGCCTTGAGTTTGACACCCCTGGACTATGTGGAAGAGCAAGCATCTCACTGGAAGAGTACCTTTGTATGTCCATATGTTCTCAAGTTGTGAAACTCTGAAGAAAAGTTCTTTCACTCAAATCTGAAGTTATGTATTTTTAAAAGAAATACTCACACTTTTCTACCCAAATAGAATTTTGGGGTATATCTAAAAGGCATCTTCCAGCAATTTGCCACTGATTTCCCCAAAACATAGCCAGCCTTGATCTTCCTGCCATACTGTCTAACCTTCCTTGTATGTTAGACCTTCATTTGGAAATTAATATAGTTTTTGGACTATTTTTTTTTCTTAAAAAAACCCTCTCATCCTCATACCACTTCCTGCCCCTCAAAAGATGTTCCCCCACCAGCCAGTTTGGGACAAATATGCCTACTAGATTAACTGATCTCATATGAGAAAGCTTACTATCCTGGAAGATAACTATTGTTATGGTTCTACTATAAGTTTGATTGCTGATTGACCTTAGTCATGAAAGTAAACATGGAATTGGCTGAACCAGGATGTACATTACAAGTAGCAAGTAAAAACATTTACAAAATCAGAAGGCAAACATATAATTATAATTTTATGAGAATAATTGCACAATCATGTTCACTTTTCATTCCAATTGAAGACTTCAGAATAAGAGTAAACATGCACGGGAAACTGCTATAAAGCTTTGTAATCCTAGACAGATTTACCAGAAAAAGCTCACCCTTGCAATAGGAAACTGGGCAGAAGCTGCAGTATCAGACACTTAGGTATCCTTCTAGGTAATTGATACAGAAACAAGATTCCTCTCTGAAAATAGCAATATAAAGTTTGAGACAACCACCTAAAATACTTCAGTACCATTTAATGTTGCTGTTGATGTGCATTTCTTTTTTAAGAATAATCCTACCTTAAAATAAAAAAGATACTCACATTTAAAATTGGTATATTTGGCTTTATGCAAAGAAAGAAACATCAAGCTTTACTGAATATAATTCAAAAACAAACAAACCCCCCAACATTTTTATTATAAATAATTAAAATTCAGCAAATTGTAAACAAGGCTTTACGTTTGCCTCAAGCCTTCATCAGACCGGATGTTAAGCAAGATAGGGAGGGAGAAAACTGGTCTGATGTTGACAGTTAATTTTTTGATTCTCATTTTGTGCTATGCCATGGTTGGCTTGAATTGAACTGAATGGAATCTACTGAATAAACCACAACTCAGTATTGTATATATGTGTTCATACAACATGGTAAGTTTACTATAAATAGTAATAGCACTCAGATTTTACAGCCCTCTCTAAGTGGTTTACAGAGTCATCATATTGCCCCCAACAATCTGGGTCCTCATTACACTGACCTCGGAAAGATGGAAGTGTGAGTCAACCTCGATTGTTTGTGAGAAATGAACTATCGAACTGCTGGCACCCAGAAGTTAGCAGAAATAGCTTGCAGTACTGCATTCTAACCACTGCCCCACCACGGCTCATAAATCAAACATATTACCTGATGGTTTTGTTCTGTGTAAGAGTCTAGACACTCTGATTATACAAAAGAGTTTGAAAACCTAAGCACTAACTGGCATATTTCTAATTCCCCTTGATCAGGGAAGAAAGGCAGGGTATAAACCAAAACAAACAAACAAACAAACAATAAATAAATAAATAAATAAATACATAAATGGGAGATTTTTTAATACACCAACAACAAAGATGAAAAAGCCCTCCTTAACTCTCCTGGTTTCCGTGTTCTCACTTCTGCAACCAGACTGGTACTGCATATACCAAAGGATAGCTATTATCTGCTGATAGCTGGTAGATGAGAACCTGTCTCCAGGTTGTCCTTGCTTCTCATGACTATTAGAAGTCTGTCTTATATGTCTAGCAACATATCTAGAACCATATTTGAATACATGGATTGAAAGCAGGGCCAGTGGTCACAGCTCCTGGAGCTACACTGGGCCAGAGCAAACAAGCAGTGTAGGAGCAAAGGCACAAAAGTTACCTGCCTTTACATCTACCGGTATATTTTATAACTGTTTCAGGGTAACACACTTCTGAGGCTACATATCTACCCACAGGTTAATCCTGCTCCATGGGCAGAGCAGGCAAAGGGATTTGGGGAGAGGAGGGGGCAGAATACTCAATAGCTAATATAGGTATGGATTAGCACAGACAGGACAGAGGGTTTCAATTTTACTGCCCTATTCCTCCACGTTTTGCCAATGCCAAGAACCACAGTATTTCCTAGAACAGACTAGGAATCCACCTGCAATGATAATCTGAGGTCTGAGTGTAGTGGAGGCACCCAAAGCTGGTCTTGTATTAGCTCGTAGATCCTTTCAACTGATCAGGCAGGTAAGACAATTGTGCCCTACACCACTTCTTTCCTCCAGGCTGCAAACTTAGAAACCCTACTACGCTATCTCCGCCAGTCGTTTTTTGTTTTTTTTTTTAAGATTGGGGCGGGGTCAGGAAAAAGACAGCGTGCGATGCGGGGAACTTTTTTGCGCGGAGAACTCGAGCGCTTCTCGCAAGCCGGCCAGAGACTCCCGAAGGCAGCAGCTTGCAGAGCGGGCGGGGCAACCCATTACCATTTCGGGGGAAAGGAAAAGGGCCGGGGCTGCTTGGCTCGCGGGTAGGTCGAGAAGTTCGCGAGGCGGGGCTCCGCGCCGAAGCAGGCAAGCTGGGGAGTTGCACCTCGTGCCATTTCGCCTCGGGAGGCGAGCGCTCCGCAACAGGCTTTTTCTTCCTGATCAGGAGGTGGGAGCCTCCGCCGCTCTCCCCCTGCGAGGGAAACGCGGGGCGCGTGAGACCTGGCAGTCGGTCGCCGGTCCAAACCCCTGCTGAACTGCTCCTAGGGTGAGGTAAACCTGATGGCTGCTTGGGCTTGGCCAGCATCGCTTGCCGAGAACCCGTCGATTTGGGGAACGGGGGTTCTTGAAGGACTCGGGGCGTCCGCCGGGACAGCGGCTGCTCGAGATAGGCGGTGGGCATTTTCGCCACTGTTGGCAATGCGGAACGCCTTACCGGCAGACTCTTTCTCTTCGCTCTGTTCTGGCATGCCCGCCCCTCTTCTACATTTATCTACACGTTTGTTTGTTTTGGTTTGTGTGCACTTTTCAGTCAGCCTTTTGGTTCCGGGAGACTGGCAGGACAAGTCTTGGAGTTTTCTTGGCAAGATTTCAGAAGTCGTTTGCCATTGCCGGCTTCCTAGGGCTGAGACAGTGTGTGGCCCAAGCTGGCTTCGTGCCTCAGGCAACACTAGAACTCATGGTTTTCTAATGTCTTAACCACTACACCAGACTGGCTCTCACCCTGTTCCGCGTTTAATTTTACCTTTTTGAATGTTAGGTTGCTACCTTCCCTCCCTCGATTTTGCATCTCGAGTGTTGGACCCGCAGCTCGACCAGTTCTTCGCTGTTTCGACCAGCTGCCGTTGCGAAGGAACCGGGGACTATAATTCGGGATTGCACCCCTGAGTCCACGACCCCTCTCCCCCATTTGTCGTTGGACAGTATTGTAATAATAACTCTAAACGGCTTTATAGAATTACCCGAGTTGCTCAAGCAACGTCAGCAAAGCCTTTTAAATGCTGGAAAGCCGCTAAATTCTCTTTTTCGCTGTGGAAGTTTGAATATTAAGAAATGCTGGATTCGTTGTTATTGGCCAAACTTTCCTCAGGTGCCTTGACACTGTATTGCTGTTTCCCTACTCTGCAACTGCAAAAATTTCCCACAAGCATTACCTGTGGAGCCAATTCAACACTATTCTTTATTATATTACTTTCCTTTTATATTTTCCTTTCATTATCTTTCCCTAGACGTCTAACCCCAAGAACAGAGTCCTTGCCCTCATCCTTTAAGAAGTTATAAAGTGTCTTCATAACTGTAAAAAAGCTTTTGTAACCAAATAAGCCTCTTTTATACTGCTTTAAAAGCAAAAGGACCTGAAATTTTTGATGGCTTATATATATATATATCTTGCTCACAATGAGTTTTGGTGACTTAATGGCTTTTGATGCATTTATAGTGGATGCTTTCTAACATAGTTTGTTTTCTATTATAATTATATGTGTAACACTCATTTTATTCCAAGAGTATGCAATGATTGTGCTGCTGCCAGGAATATGTAATTGGAAACTTTTTTAAAAATTTAAGAATTTTAGTCAGGAATATAAAAATCCTGAGAAATTAAGCAATGTTTAGAATAGCTTCCCCTAAAGTAGGACTTTCCATTATACCATCAGTGACCTGGAGATCATTGACAGAGAAACTGGAGGGGACCCACTTGTAGATATTTGAGCTAAATGAAATATCTTTGTGGAATTATCACTTTGTCCATTTCCCAGAAAAGTTTTTACGCAACAAACAAATGGCTTCAGATCAAAGCAGGATTAAAACTAGATAGTCATAAAAGCAATGCTTTTGGTTCATTATAAAGATTGTTCATTACGCAAAGATAGAAACCAGAAAAAAAACCTTTCTTGAGGAATTGAAATGTTTGCATTCTATGTAAAAGAAAACTATTTTTAAATGTATTGTAATCCGTCTTCTTGACACTGGCTTTAATATTCCGTATAGACAACCTGGTTGATCTCTGGAACTTATTTATAAATTGTCTGTTGCACTTCAGAATTGCCTGAAAATTACTTTAAGAGAGATGCTTTATTAGTCTAATGCAGCAGAAATATGAATCTCACAAAACATTATTATTGTATATTCCAAATGTGCTTCCCCTCCCCAAAATGGCAACTATGCTTTTCTTGTTTTTTTTTCACCTCTGAAGAGCTTTTTCATTTCTAACTGATGGGGAAGAAAGGATTTATACTCTGTTAAAAGAATTTCTGAGTCCCTTTTCTGAGCTGGGATATTGCAAGCAAATAAAACTCAAGCATAATGCTGGTGGGAAGGAGAGGATCCATTGATTCCCAAAACCTAAGAGCAGAAGTATCTAAACTTGGCAACTTTAAGACTTGTGGACTTCAATTCCCATAATTCTGGGAGTTGAAGTCCACAAGTCTTAAAGTTGCCAAGTTTGGACACCTCTGCCTAAGAGGTTTGCTCTTGAGGGTAAATACAGAGAAAATGGGGTACAGATAATTTGTTTTATAGGAGGACTGGTCCTTGGAGAGAGGCTGGGGGGAAAAGGTTAAGTGGTATGTATGTGCAGGTTGTAGTGTGAGACTCTGTCAAAGGTCAATCTTAATTTCTTTCCGGATATCAATTGGCTTGCCTTTTGTTGTTTAGATGGTGGTTTGGGCAACCTATTTGTGGGTGTGGGGAAGTGTGACAGAATAGCTTCTTTGTCTGATTAACTACCCTTGTCCAGATACTTAGATTTGGTACTTGGTTTTGTTCTTGTTAATTGATAGCTAGCATAAGCAATTCAACAATCTGTTGTTACAAGTTATTTCCCATAGTTTCCAGTCTTGATGGATCAGTTTTGTGTTAAAGGTTAAGGGATAGAACGAGGCAGTGAAATCAATAAAGTTAATTTGGAATAAATAATATCCTATCGTTATTATTGATTATTAAAACAACACTCTTCTCCCAACTCTTTTCAATCAGCCAGTCATTAATAAAGTTGTCCAAAACACCTGGGGGTTAATCTGTGTCCTCAGAGTACCTGAGTCAAGACTGCAAACCAGTATGAAACTGTCTTGGAACTGCTCAAAGGACTTCATTGTAGACAGAAGATTAGCAGTTTCAAGGATTGTTTTGTTAACAATAGCACATAGGTGGTGTGGTATCTCCCCCCTCCCACCCCACACACTAGTTATCTCCTGTTTACAATGCAATCCTTGAAACTGCTAATCTTCTGCCTACAATGAAGTCCTTTTAGCAGTCTCAAGACAGTTCACACTCATGTGCACTCTGATTCAGGTACTCTGAGAACACATATTAACCTTCAGGTGGTTTCAATGACTCTCAAAGTGTTAATGACTGGCTGATTGAAAAGAGTATAAATCCTGCCTTTCCTACCAGTCAGTAGAATGAAGACATTTCTTGGAGGAAAAGTTAAATGTCTTCAGCAAATATATATTGCTGTTTGGAAAAAAAGCACCTTTGGAACAAGGATGACCTGGATGACTGAAAATCCCTATGGGCATTTATTGTTGTATATATTTTAATAAATATGACAACGTGGCCTTTCTTTCTATGTAATGTCTCTTCTGTTTCTTGTCATTTCTTTCCTCTGCCATCCAGTGTTGATTGCAATAAAGAGACATACATTACAGAAGTTTAGACCTATTTCTTGCACAGGCATTTTGAAATTATTCTAAGGGCTGTGTGGATTCTAGGACCTCACAATCTAAACAGTTTACAAATGTCACTATATTGCCCCCAACAATTAGGGTCCTCATTTTACTAACCTTGGAAAGATGAAAGATGAAATCAGCCTTGAGCCAGTCAGGATCAAACTCCTGGCTGTGGGCAGAATTACCCTGCAATACAGCACTCCTAATAGAAAGTCTAGCAAGAAAGTCTTTCAAACACTGAAAACTTCTACCCTGGTGAATTATAGTATTATACCCAGCCATTGTGCTGATTTAAAGTCTGTATTAATTCATCACAGGATTCTAAATTAGTAATGTGAAATATGTTTTTTTTCTCTTATTCAAAGTCAGTGCTTTGATCCCTACTCTGAGTTTTAAGAACAGACACCCATTTTTATGAGTTCAACTGGATATAAGGAATCTCCCTTCAAGGGAGATGTGCATAGAGCAGGCAAGGACATTGGATATGAAGGAAGTTTCACTTCCTCTCATATTTTGTTTGAACATGCCATAAGAAACCTTTTGGAAAAGAGTTTACATCCAGAGAGTATAAATTAGACTAAAGCTTCCTTCTATAACAAAGAGAACAATTATAGGTGTCTTAAATTGTACTGACATCTGCTGCAGTTGGAAACATTTACAAAAGCATTTTATGAGCTTGTTATAAGATAAGCAGGTATTTCTCCAGTTACAAAAGTGGAAAATAGTTGGTGTTCGCTTGTGAAAAGAAATGTAAACAGAATTGTTTAAATATGCATGTTAATAAGCATGTTAATAGTGGTGAAGGCAAATTGGGGTATTCAGTTCTGGCTGCAGACTAGAATTTCTGCTCCCTAATTCCATTTGCTCAGGAGTGGTTTGATTAGTAAATGGAACTGAACATGTGGGGCTAGGGTTAGGTCCTAAATCTTCTTCCAGTGAAATGACTATCTTCTGAAGCAGACTGGGAGGGAGGAAAGTCATTCATGTATTGTTGGTTTTAATCTAAAAGAGAGGAAAATAAGAATAGGAATCAAGCCCTTTGTCCCCTGTCTTATCCAGTCTGCTTTATTTTTCTTATCTGATTCCTCCAACCCAGCATCATTGTCTAACAAATTGCAAAGATAAAAAAACCCCTTTACATTATTTATTTATTTATTAAATTTATACCCGTCTCTCTTCACCCCTTGCGGGGGATGAATATGATGATTAAATTACAGGAACAAGAGAAATAAAATTGTAGCAAAATAGGTTCCAAATACTTCATTATTTGTTTACTTCAGTAAAACATTAACATTTGAATAAGAAAAAACCTCAAAAAGGTTGTCTTTTTATTACATTGTTTGTTATCAAATTCCTTAGTAGATTTATCTAAAAATGTCTTCAATTTTCTCATAATTTTAAGAGAACCAATTTTGTATATTGCTAAGTGACTGGAGGCCATGGGCTGTAATCCTACACTAGGTCTGACCCTAACTAGGTGACCTTGAACTAGTCACTCTCACCTATGAAGCAGGTAGTGGCAAGCCACTTATAAAATCTTGCCAAGAAAACCGCAGGGACATGTCAAAGCAGATAGCAGAAGTCAAGACTGACTTGAAGTACCAAAAACAAATGATGCTGTTTCTGGGTGTGACATGTTGAGGCAGTACATAGGAATGTAAATAAGTTATTTTAAAATCAGCTAATGGCATTGTTTTAAAAAGTTGCCAGTAATTAATAAATTGATTAATTAAAAGAAATGATTTTATTTCTAAGAGTTGCTTCTGAGTAATTACGTATTTGGCCAATTTTCTTTTTTATTTGTTCCTATTGGCAGAATACATCTAAAAGGTAAGAGAGACCATTCTGGATATCTGTTTTTAAAAAGTAATAACAGGAGCAGTTTGCAGGCTTCTTTTTGTTTCCTGCAGAATCAGAGAAGGGTGCCTAACCTTTTCATTATACCAATTTTCCAGATGTGTTCTTCTCCCCATGTTTCTTTGCACATTTTCCAGCAAGCAGCAGTTTGAGAAAAAATGGGAATGGGAAAACATAACAAGTGATTTCTTACATAATAGTAATTTGGCCCTAAGTAAAAAGATCAAAATCAGGGACTACCTGACACATCTGCCTTATTGTTTTAAAGTAATTGGAACTATAGTTTTGGGATTTGAACCCAGCTAAAATTTAAAAATGTATCTTGAGTCTAGGTTGTTCAGCTCTGATATACAAATATGGGGGAAAACTTTTGAGATTTAAGATTTTTGGAGGCTCAGAAGCACATCAGGACTGAACATTTTTTGAAAGTGAAATATGCAAAAAGCATGACCCAGAAACAATGTATCTTTGTCATATCAGTGGTCTATTAGTGACTACCAAGATCCTTCTACAGCATATTCAGAAGGTTTCTTTGCTCTATATTACACCCAAAAGTATTCTTAGAAACCTTGTTTTGTTTGGAAGTCTACCCAGCTGCTCAGAAAAAAAAGCAAATATAAGCCAGAGCAGCATCCCAGACAAATTGGAATGCAGAGATCAACAGCACAACGTTACTTCCTACTTAATGATTTCTTTTAGCCAAAGAATGATAATGTGCCCATGAGCCTCATAGCACCCATCACAGCCTTCTGCCCTTGGGATTCAAGGAACTCAAAAAAAAATTAATTTGTGAGGAAGGTTAAAAATATGTGTGTAGTTGCAGGTACAACCACTTTCCATTTGAGTTACCAACTGGTTATTCAAGATGTTGGTTGTTATGAGAAAGGCTTAGATTATGGGCTGGTTACTATGGGTTCATCTTTCTCCTGTTGTTTTTACTAATAAATAAGGTCTTGATGAATTGCTGTGGTCTGAGTCCCAGCTGTCAAACAAGACATCATGTGGGACATACGATCCATTCATTCTTAGGAGCTGT
This sequence comes from Boaedon fuliginosus, assembly GCA_027560395.1. Classification (NCBI taxonomy): domain Eukaryota; kingdom Metazoa; phylum Chordata; class Lepidosauria; order Squamata; family Lamprophiidae; genus Boaedon; species Boaedon fuliginosus. Next base: position 387,622 of record JANHGC010002306.1, on the reverse strand, counting down.
GCTTGCCTTGTGGAACAGCATCTCTCTGAGGTTCACATGGCTCCAAATCCAGTAGAATTTGATAAAGCTATAAAAATGATTTTTTTTTTCAACTGACCCTAGCCTATAGCAATAGCAATTAGATTTATATACCACTTATCAGTGCTTATACAGCTCTCCCTAAGCAGTTTACAGAGACTAAACATATTCCCACAACAATCAGGGTCCATATTTTATTGACCTCAGAAGGATGGAAGGCTGACTCAACCTTGAGGTTTGTGAGATTCAATCTGCCAAACTGGTAACAGCTGGCAAGACTACAGTACTGCACCACCGAGGCTCTTAATAAGCCTAGGATGTAGTGATAGTTTTTCTAATGGTAGTTGGTTAGGATTAGGTCTGTTCTAGTTATTGTTTCTCAGTATACTTCATGTAGTGTTAATCTTGTCTTCTTGTTAGCTTTTATTTACTATTTTTTAAATGTGAAGCTTTAATTCTATCATGTAATTTAGAGGTACTTTCATGACCGATATGGCGTATAGGTTGATAAATAAATAAAGCCTTATAAAAGCGCTCACTGTCTTAATGTTGATATTTTCCAAACATTGAACAGTAACAAGATTCTAAGTAAGATTGGCAGAATCTTGCATAATATGGTAAACGTCTGAAAAAATACGTAGCTACTAAAATATTGTAAACAACTAACATATACAATTAATTTATTACATTTAGTTTTTCTTGTGGAAAGTGAATACTAAACATCAGCATTCATGGATTCAATTTTTTAAAACCTTCCAAACAAAAGGAATAACTAAATGAAAATTACCACTAGAAAGACTAACATACACTAATTCAGTTATAACCTCATAAGAAGTATCTAGGAACTATTTATGTTGATTCATTTATGGAATATCTTTATTGTTAGTTCTTTAGCAGAAATTGCTAAAATAGATTTAAAAGGAATTGTATGCTATTAAAAATTGTTTGATCTAAATATTCTTCCTGTATATATTTAAGGTTTTCAAGATAGCTTATTGTACAGGTAGTCCTCAACTTATGACCCCAATTGAGCTCAGAATTTCTGTTGCTAAGTAAGACATTTGTTTAGCGACATTTATTTTTTGCCATTTTACGACTTTTCTTGCCACAGTTGTTAAGTGAATCACTGCAGTTGTTAAGTAGACAACAGAATTGTTAAGTGAATCTGGCCACCTTTCCAACTTAGCTTGTTGGAAAGTCATAAAAGTGACCATATGAGCCCGGGACACTGTAATCATCATAAAAAAATGAGTCAGTTGCCAAGTGAATTAATTTTGAACACGTGATGGGGATGCTACAACAGTTGTGTGAAAAATGATCATGTCACTTATGGTTTTCTTTCCAAGAATTAAAATTTCATTTGATATAGCACTTATATCGAGATAGATTTACACTATATTGTGCTATTGGCCCTTTTCTGACCCTTTACTAAATGTTCTGCTTCAAAATACAATTTTTCTATTCTGGTATAATTGACCTACAATTAAACTTCTGATGGTAAGATATGGAATTTGGAAGCTAAACATAACATACATAGATTGAACGTTAAAATGGTACATCTATTTTAAATAAATAAATAAATGAATGAATGAATGAATGAATGAATGAATGAATGAATGAATGACCATCCTGAAGCTTTTAAGATTTCATTTCAGTTCTCTGCTTCAAAGTGTGTTTTTTGCTATTCTCTTAGAGTCTGCAAAAGTGATCACTTTTGTTGTTACCAGACCAATGCATTTCACAGAATAAAAAGAAACATGTGATACCTAATCTTTGTACTGCAATCGTGTGCATATAATTGCTCAGAAGTAAGCTTCACTGATCACAAATGAGAATTTTTGCAGAAGCATGCATAAAATTGGTCCTTCTTTGTTTTATAAAACCATTTGTTTTAGCTAAACTAAGTTTGCCTATAATTGCCTCAATTAAATGAAAATTATTGTCTTAGCTGATGGCTTTTAGATTTTGTCTCTGTACTACTTTCTGCTCTATTGGTTTTACATTGTGCCAAAGGTTATAGGCTAAATCAAAGTGTGTCAATATTAACAATGTTAATAATACGGTACTTTTCTTCTATATATTAAAGTGTTAATGGAAAGCCTTTCTTTCTGCATTGAATATTTCAACTCATAGATAATAGCCAGTATTCTCTAATGAGATGGTGTGGGAAAATAAGAACCAATTCCAAAGATTCTCATGCTTTGGGCAAACTGTTCTTAATTCTGTGTATACTCATTACAGGTATGCCTCAATATACAAGACTTTGTTTAGTGACTGTTTGAAGTTACAATGGCACTGAAAAAAGTGAAAATTCAGGCACTTGGCAACAGACTCATAGTTATGATGGACAGGTCCTTTGGGGATCTTCTGAGAAGTAAAGTCAATGGGATAGCCACATTCATTTAACCATCATGTTAAATATAGAGTTTTGTTTGCATGCTGAATTTTGGAATGAATTTTGTCAATGGTAAACTATCCTGAGATGAAGTGATTGGTCATTGGTTCACTTGTTAAGAACCCCCGCCCCCCAGTGTTTTCTATAGAAGTGTTTCATGCAACTTACAACAGCCATGTATTCAGCGCAGGAACCACCCAGTCTGTACAGCTGACTTTCAGCGTGTCATTTTGAAGTACAAAACATACCATAGAAACTGTAATTTATACTCAAAATAGGTTTAATAAATAATCAAAACCTAATGATTCTCTAAAGAATAAAATTAGAAAATCCCAGTTCTATCTATGTTGCATTCATACATAGGGTGAATCCCTGACTGATTGAACCAGAGATGATAGATAGACATTTGAGGATATGTGACACAGAAAGTGATATATTTTAGTCTATTCCTAAGCAGGATGCTAAAGACATAAAGGAATTCTTACAGAGTGCTCTAATAGAAGAGTCAAGCCCTACTATGTTTGACACAGAAGGCAATGATCTATCTTGGTGTCATAGTCATGGATTTAATGAGCCCTATAAGCACAGGCTGTAGATCAGAAATCATTGTGTTAACTGCTCAGATTCATCACGATGACACTTGCTGAAATCTTATATAGAATAACAGATACAAAACTGCATCGAATGTTCAGATAGGTTGAGCCTAAAATGTACAACTTTTAATTAAAACTTAATAAAATAGAATTTCAAATACCACATATTTTAATTAGGAATACTGGCAAACTTCTAAAATGGAAATTGCCCTAAGTTCACTGCTGTTCCAAAATGACATTGTGTTTTACAATAGCTGTATGTAGTAAAAAATCTGAATTACTTAAGTCAAACTTTTGCTTGTTGATCTGAAAATGCTTAAGTATCATTGACTGTTTCTAGCCAACAAATGTTCTGTCAAGAGTATCATTTCCTGAAAATAATGTTCTCTGTATTGTTCTTTTTTTGGCAAGAGAATTGGAGAACAGCACCAAAAACTAGCAAAGTTGCAAAGAAGCAAAAGAAGAATAAGCCATAAACTAGCCTTAAAAATGAAAAATTAATAAAGTAGTAAACTGATAAGCATGTTTTATAAAAACCTTATTTTGAAATGTCAAAAACCAATCCTATATAAAAAAGAAGCAAATAATAAAACAGATGGTTTATTTTCTACACATAGTAGTTACTAACTAAAATTCAACATGATTTTTTTTAATGTACCATTTGGAGGCTTTATTGAATTGTGCCAAACTATTTTTACTTTTGCAGTTGATGGAGAAAACCTCTCTGCATGAGGACCTAATTAACATGGTTCTATATCTCATGAAACATTGGCTAAGATGTAGAAATATATTTGGGTGATACCTTTCCTAATTTTCAAAGAAGTTACGGAGAAAATCAAAAAAGTCGCTTTAAAAAAATACAAAGGCCCATTCAGGACTAATTGCATACTCTTTTAGATCCTGTCCATTATTTAAGTGAATACAAATTAAAGTTCACAAGCCATTAAAATAAAGGGTGAAATTTAGCTGACAACAATTTCCTTCAAAATACGAAAGATTATCAGGGCAAATATAATTGATGTTGCTTTAGTTCACAAATCTATTCAAGTATCCTAGCATTTCCCAGCTTTAAGACTCTTTATGTCAAGGATAATGTCCATCATTCTAACAAATATGGTTTAAGGATGATATGAATTCTATGCATACCGTGGGACTAGAAGTTGGGAAAAACTGTTTTAGAAAGAGAAAATAAAGTTCATCTTTACCAATCTCTTTAGATATTTAGGTAATTGTCACAGATTTTTCCAGACAAGATCCTTAAAATGGAACATGAGAACTTTCTGTGCAAAATAAGCTGTCATTTTTTATATGTAATGTATTTCATGTGCAGCATTTAATTATGTCAAGCGAATGGATCTCTTTGGAATCAGCTACATGGCATACAGTTAAAGTCAAACAGGTTGTATTTATTTAACTATAAACAGATTAACTGGAACTGGCAAGGAATGAAGCGTACAGGCCTCTTATATAGGGAGAGCACCATACCTCCCCCCATCCCATTGGCTTCTATCTAGACATACTCTGTGGCAGTGCTAAGGCATCTAATTTTATATGACAAATTATCATGCCATTTTTTCTGTGTTTCTTTACTGATAATTTATTGAGCAATTTCTAATTTGATTTTTTATTTATTTATTTAAATGATACTTATTCTTTACATCAGAAGCATGCAGCAAGTAAAATGTCAGTAGCTGCAACTCTTTAATCTTGATTCTGGAGGGCTTCAGGAATCCATCTATTGATGTCATGCCACTGGAAAAGGCAGAATATAATTTTTTTCCTGTCTTTTAAAAATTGTTTAGAAAGTGTTTAAGAGTGAAAATTAGATTCAGATGCTTCTGAGCGGCAAACCCTTTTGATCTCTACCCTTCCGAACTTCAGACTTCCCAAAGCACTTTAAACTGGGTTGCACTGAGAGAGAGAGTGAGTGGCCCAGTCACTCAGCCAGCTCCCATGCCTAAGGCAGGACTAGAATTCACTGTCTCCCACTTTCTAGCTTGGTGTCTTAACTGGTAGGTCAAACTGGCTGTTTTGGATAAAATTTTGGGAGTTGAGATTTTTAATGCTGAGATAGAGAGTGGTTTTATACCTAGAAGGGTTCCGTTCCCATCCTTAGCTTTAAAATAAATCTGAAAAAAGAAAAATTCTCATCATTGTAAAATTTAGCCGCATTTTCTCAAGGTGCTGGGAAGGTGTGAATGAACAACTGGAAACAGTATTGAGTTGACAAGCCTGATAATACGTTGCTTAATAAAGTGCAAAAGTAAAATGATGTAAAGCTGATATTTTTGTAGATTGTATTGGTCTCATGTAGTCCTAACCAATGGATTGTAAAGAAATAATGTTATAACTTGTTCATAGGTCTGTCTCAATAGACATCCTGTCTCTATCAGGATGTCAAACAGAATATAAAATATTTTGAAATGATTGTTTTCAAATATTCTTTTTATATTTTTGTTATCATTGTCCTATTCTACCAGAAAGTTCTTTAAAAATCATAACTATTATACTCTGCTTCCTGAAGGGACTAAGCAATTTAATATTCCCTCTGTAGTATAGTCAACTGAATTATAACATGCTAGGACTACATTGTAGTCTTACTTTTTCTTGCAGTCTACATACCATTTTCACATTACATTTTTGTCAGCTATAACAGCCTGCTGTGTTTGAGTGGCAGAAGAAAGGAATTTAAATTAATAATTTCCTTCTGATGCTCTGAGTTGCAAGTAAGGTTATTCTTCAGCATGCTTTCGGCTTGAGCATATTTTACTTCACCCCACTGGTAAGAACCTGGCTGTTAAGAAGGTTTGTCTTAATTGGTGTCTGTGAAATTGGCAAATAGATTAATATATACTGTACACTGTATAACTTTTGATAGGAGTTTCTTGTAGATTTACTTTTGGCATATAAAAGTATAACTCAGAATGAATAACTTGTATTAGCTTCTTCTGGTAGTATATTTATTCATCATCCTGTCTCCAAAAGAGTTTGGTTTAGCAGTCTATCTTATTAACCTTGCACTGCTAATTCTGTTATTTGCCTTTTCAGCTAACCTAACATACGCAATCAGAGAGGTCTGTAAATAAGTCCATGAAAAACTAAGCAGTGAGCCTGTGGGAAAAGTGATTATTTAATCAGGCTGGTAGACAGCACACAGTATCAGGTACAGGAGTTTTTTTAAGATACTACTTTCAACTAAATGGTTTTTGTGAAAATAACATAACATTACCAGAGTAGATGTGGATGGAATTTTCATTGTTAGGAATCTGACTTTGATTGGATTTGTAAAATGTAAAAATAAGTGCAATAAGTTTTATGTGCCTAGTTTGTTGTTTATATAGCGTTTTGCTTTATAAAAAGATAGTGCTGAAATTGGCAGACTTTGAGGAGTTCAATTGGTTTCAAACAAGAAGCTGGGTCTCCAAGATATCACCTGCACCAGATTTGTCCATGTCATTGTGATATATTAGGTGTTTCAGTTTTGTTTGAATTTGTACAGGCCTGTAAAATGATTTATTTACTTAATAGGAGTGCTGAATGGCTAACCAGCTTCTGATATTTCCAGGAACTATCTTTTGATTAGGATAATGTAGATGGAAAGCTCCAGAGAGTGCACAAAAACATCTCTTATTGTGCTATGAGTAAACATGGGTACCAGTGCTCATGTTGGTTCCCAAGAAGTGGGCTCTGTCTGTGTCTGTAGGTGTGTTTTGCTATAAAAAAGAAAAGAAATAGGGAAGTTTCTGAGACAAAGCTTGAACAAGGAATAGACCACTGACTGAAGCTACTGACCTCAGCATAAACCGTCATGTAGCTGAGTTTCCTACTACTGTTTTACAGACCAAAAGAAAAACAGAAAACATTTAAAAGAATTCACTTTTCCATAAGAGTTCATTGTTGGAGAAAGAAGGAACTAGAGGCTGAATAATTATTGACTCGTGGAAGAGTCTTGATTAAAGATTTTTGCTCACTTTTCTTTTTTTTTAAAGTTTTTATTAAATATTACAAAATAAAAACATATACAAAATAACATACATAACATACATAACAAAACTGACAAACAATAAAACATTGAGAGGGAAAAAAACCAACCAGTTCTAGATCAATTAAGCAACCTGCTTATTCCTTTTCCCTATTTCTGGAGCTTTTCGTCTCCATTATCCATTGTTATTTCCATTACAGTATATTATGTCCTTTTGGATATTTTTCCTGCTGATTCAGATAATAACTCTTTGTCCCAGTTTCAAACCTTCAATATATGTGATAAATATTGTCACAATGCTTTCAATTAAAATACTAACATAGATCTATGTGAAGTTAGTGAACATTTTATCTTACCTGCAGGCTGTATGTTGATATTGGAAGTATGTGAAAAAACATTTGTTGTACTGCAAATTAAATGTGATTGAAGTGGAACAAATTTCCTTTCCTTTGAAATATATATTTCTACAAAATAGCAAGTTGTTGAATGCAAAGCTATTGTTTTGCACATTAAAAAGTGAAGATAAATAATTATTTTTTAAAAATTTGCCTTTGTTTTATGTCATCCAAACATGCATGAGCAAGCAATAGAAACTGTTGGAGCACTGTAGATTAATATACTTCTGGGGTTCATAAATCTAAGCAATCACTCATAAGTATGCAGAAAGTTTTGATCCAGTTTCTTTTGACCCTTAAACTAAGTTTCCTAACACTGTATGGGAAAAGCTGCATACTTTGTGAATCTTGAGATATGGATCGTAGAGGTGTTTTAAATTCTAATGTTGATTACAGAAAGTGGTTATGTTATAATTATCTGTGCTTAAAAGTTGTAGGACAAATAGAAAATAATAGAAATTGTTTTATTGTATCTTTCCAGATCATATTTTTCTAGAAAAACCAGAGGCAGAAAAAATGTGCAGAATCTCTGAAAAGTGAAGTTGCTCAAAAAGTAGGGCCATGAATCTGAAACTAATATATGTATCTGTAGTGGTGTTTGGAGTAGCAGGTCTCATTGTCTTCACTTATCTGCAAACCTACATTGAAGATCAACATACAGGTAAAATTACAGGTAAACTGATAATAAGAACTTTCTTAATTGTTACAAATATGTGGAAATTTCTTCCACAGGTCAAAACAGGCATCTAGCTTTAACATTCAAGGAGACTGTATTTTTTTTAAAAAAATAATCTGGAAATACATGCTTGAGTTTCAAGAAAGTAGAATTTAGTAAGCTCCGAAAAAAAATGTTAAACTATATTCTAGAAATAAAATATGTTTCAATGGAGAAAAGAATCCTTAAAAAGTATTGAGGACGAATCACTAAAACACAATAACTATTAAAAAAATGGGAGACATCTAAAGTTGATTGCATCAAAAGTGGGAATGGTTACAACCAAGTGATATTTAAGAAATTGATTGAAGGAAGACCATTAAGCACAAATATTGCTTAGCAATCTATGTGTCCATAAAGCAGATCCAATATATTCTGGAATTACACAATTGCTACACATCCTGGCAGAAGACTCATTTGGTTTAAGAAACTACAGATAGGTGTTATGTGTGTGCACCTGTGAGCACCAAAGTAGCTTTTGCTTTTGATCGAAAGCAGACATTAAAAAAAACCCCTCACAGCTACAGTGGGAGTTAAACAGGTCAGTTTGCCAAAAGCGACTCAGGTCAATAACATCAATGAATGAACTGATACTATCCATCAACTCCCACTCAGAAGTTTGCATAAATCAATCTCACACACCCCACCCAATACTTTGCATTATGAAATATCATTTTATTGGGAGATACTGGAAACATCTTGAACTTCTACAGAAGAGATAATTAATAATAGACCAAATAAATAGCTATCAAACCTGGAAAAGCTCAATCTAGTCTTCTATTCAATCTACTTCAGAATGGAATACTTTTCTTATTCACCATAATAAGACTTGTTTTTTTAAGTGTCTCTTAATTTTCTGGTTTGGTTAATTTTCTGGTTTGCATCTCATGATAGAGATCCTTAGAAACATGTGGTACATGCATTCAGCATATCTGAAGTCAGTACATATGTGATTAAATATATATTAGTTCATATTAAATTGACTTTTGAGAAAATCTAAATGACAACCTAGAATCTGTTCAGAAATTTAATTCACTTTCAGAGTGGAGGAAATGTGCACATTTCAGCACCATTCTGAATGGGTTGAAATCAGCAAACTGAGGGAAAGAGTATTAGAGCCCAAGCCTCTGTTTTAACTAAAAATATGCAATGGATGCTACTGGTACATGATAACTGAAATAGAAAGTTTTAAAAAGGAAGCAGGATAGAAAGCTGAAGGGCATACCAGGAAAAATCTCAGTAAAGTTAGCATTTAGTAAGTGACTTTTTTTGCCAGTTCAGGTATGTTTAGGTTACACCTCCTAGTAACAGAAAATTGCATGTTGAACAGTGACAACCTGATCACTGTTGCCAATTACTAGGAGTATACTGAACTACAATATTTCTTCCTTATGATCCTTCCTAACCTGTCAAAACAGCAGGTTCAACTTATTCTGATTTTATTTTACAAAACTAAGAATAGAGATATGGGAAACCATATAAGGTTGTATTTACTTTTAATCTAAAAGAGTAATTGGTTTCTAAGGATTCCTAAGTAATTAGATCCTAAGGAATCCTCCAATCAATTCAGTATAGTCCTAAAATTGGATCAGATTTCTAAAACAGTGAAAAAGTAAGGTGTAGTAATGAGTGTAATGTTTTTTTCCCTGGATGTTAAAAGATTGGCTTGAAAAAAAATGTAAAGATACTCAGGTTAAGAGCAAGAATTAAAATAATACTTTAGAATTACTGTTTTTTTTGGAGTATAAGACGCACCAGAGTATAAGATGCACATTAGTTTTGGGGGATCAAAACAAGAAAAAAAATCTTGGTGATTCACTTGCTTTCATTCATGCTCTCGTTTGTGCCATACTTTCTTTCTCTCTTTCTGTCTCTTTCTGTCTATCACTCGCTCTTTTTCTCTCTCCCTGTGTCTGTCTCTCTCTCTCTTCTGGAGGTGGGGGACATGAAAAATGGGCCTGTTTTTGGCCTCCTGGGGCATCTGCACACCCTGGGAACTCACTCCCCACTCCCCCCAGAAGCATTCTAGAGGCCAAAAACTGTTCATTTTTTGGCCAAAAACGGCCATTTTTGTCCAGTTTTTTGCCTCTGGGTGCAGGGGAGGGGGTGAACAGCAGGGCATGCAGATGCCCCAGGGGGCAAAAACGGGTCATTTTGAGGCAAAAATGAGCCATTTTTAACCAAAAATGCATTTTCACTTTTTTTTTTTTTTTGCTTCCTGGATCCTTAATGCCCTGCTATTCACTTTTCCCCCGCACCCGCAGAGACAAAAAATGGACGAAAATGGCCAATTTTGGCCAAAAAACGAGCCGCTTTTGGCCTCTAGATTGTTTCTGGGGGAGGGGGAGTGAATTCCCAGGGCATGCAGATGCCCCAGGAGAAAAAAAAACATGCAAAAACGGCTCGGTTTTTGGGCTCCCGAGGCCTCCGTAGCTCGTATTTTCGGCCTCTTATACTCAACATTTGGAGTATAAGACGCACCCAGTTTTTCATCCTCTTTTAGGGAGGAAAAAAGTGTGTCTTATATTCCGAAAAATATGGTAAATATAATTTTCCAGGCAGTGACTTTTAAATGAAACTGTACAAAGAGCAAGAGTTTGTAGCTGTTTATGCAAGTAAAAATATTCTGAAATGATAAATAAATGCAAATGAAGTGATAAATGACCAATACAAAAGCAAATTTTATTTTCCATGCAGAGAAAATGCAGATAAGGTGAATTGTACCCATCTAACCTTATTAAAATTTTACATTGTGTCTATTTAATTAGGATTAGGGGTGGGGGAGAAAACAAATCCAGATCACCACTAGTTGGCAAAACAAAAACAAAAAAACCCCACATACAGAAAAATCTGATTCCTTGCTGCCATCTGGGTGTCTAAATCTTTGCAGTAAAAACATGGCAGTTTTACTACTGAATATATTTTGAACTAGGAGCTGTTTCCGATGTCTGATCCAGATATATTTATCATGTAAGAAGTTTAAAATTCTGAAATTTGGAGCTGAGTTTCCCTATGTTCACTGGAAATAAGAGGAAAAAACTTTTTTAAGCAAAAGGGTGGGCATTAGCATTAGTTTGGGGGTCTATTCAGTACACCTGATTCTTATTTATTTATTATTTTATTTATTTATTCCATTTCTATAACCCATCTCATTCAAGTGACTCTGGATGTCTATAGTTCTAAGACTATAAGACAGTTAAGACAATTAAAAACAATAAAAACATCCAAACAATACATACAACAACATTTCTCAGTGGATATTAAATAGGAGAGAAGATTTTATTTTATTTATTTATTAGATTTATACCCCGCCTCTCTTCACCCAAAAAGGGGAACTCGAGGCAGCAAGAAGATAAGACCAAGCCTTGGAGCACTTCACAAAGTAGGGACCATGTGCTGGATCATTTCATCAACAATAACTGGGACTGATCCTGAAGACATAGGAAAACCACCATAATGTAGTGCTGCTCATCCTTGATGCTTGAAGTTGGCTTAGAATGTTACCGTGATCCATAATATCAAGCACATCTGAGAGGTCAAGAATGCACTACCTCTATCCTGCTCCTACCAGAAGTCATCCATGAGTACAATCAATTCTATCTCGGTCCCAAATCCTGGCCTAAATACAATAGACCAAAAGGAATCTAGATAATCATCCAGGGTCCTCTGAAGTTGCTATGCAACCATATATTCACCATCCTCCTCAAAAAGGAATATTTGAACTGGATGAAAAATGTTCAGCTTAGTTGGGTTGAGTGGTAGTTCTTTGAGGAGGAGGACATATCACCAGGTCTTTAAAAGTCAGCGGGACCACTCCCTCTTTCAAGAAGGAGTTAACTATCAACCCTAATCATACAGTCTTAATAAGGCAGGAAGGGCATATATCTAATACACAAGTGACCAAATTAGCAGGTGAGAGGGTCCTATCCCCTTCCTCAAATTCCCCTTCCTCAAATTCTTTTGCAAGGTCATCTTGCAAGACATAGACCCCGCTACCTCTGTTGATTCTGCTTTAGTGTCTTTGTCCACCAATATGCAGTGTATTCTTTTTTTATATAAAGATTTTTATTTTTGTTACATGCAGTGTAACAAATGCAATATGCAATATGCAGTGTATTCTTCACAACGAGCTTATAAGTGAACTTTGGTATTGCTCCCTCCTTGGAGGGACTGATAGCCACTGGCTAACTATTGGCAGGTGCAGTAAGGATGGAGAAATTGTAACTCACCACCCTTACTTCCACAAGGTAAGCAATAATAGAATCTCTACTAGCTCATATCTGATCATGTTCATTTAACTTGTTAACTTCTAAACTTTCTTTTCTGTTCCTAGCTCTCCTTCCTATCTCAACCTGGCTCTTTCTTTCTCCCTTTTATTGTTCTGCTGCAAGGAGAGAAATGAATGTGACCACATTAGTATGGGGTTTTTTTTCTGTGAAAGAAAGCTGTTGTTACATGCAGTTAATTACTATACATGGACCTGCTAGTTTAAATTTCTGCTGAGGCATTCCCCCTGTATATTTTTAAAAGTTCTGCCTCCTCCCCACACCCGTTCTCTCTCTTTCTCTCTGCTCGTTCTTTGTGATCTTCCTTTTGGTTAAATATGATAGTAGGTTTTGATAGTAATTTATGCAAGAAACTAAATAAAGCTTATAGAAATAGAGCGGGCAGTTCTTGTGTTATGTTTTTGCTACATTTTGTATTTTTTAAACTTCCTATCTTTGTATGTTATGATCTGGAGCCATTCTTAACTTCTCTATTAATCAAAACTAAATACCTTAAATTCTGTATGTTGCAATATTTAACTTTTTCAGCATGTTTTATTTCTCGGTCACTTATATATTGAAATTACTTCTATTAGATATTTATCTTCCTTTTTTTGTTTTAAAATTTACTTAAAAATTACTGTGATACAATTTTCTATTTACCATTTTTTTCTCTGTGTGACAGTATATTTTATTTTATTTTATTTTAATCCTACAAACTTCATTTTCCTCTTCCCTTAAACTCTCTTCTTAGTATTTTTTTTAAATTCTGCATTGTAGTAGACTAGAAGTAGTTTAATAGAATTACCGTGAGAAGATGGAGGTTGTGGGAATATGTCCTTATAACTTTCATTTCATTTAAGAATGACTGCTGAGGCAGACCAGAAGTCCAATTTAGGCAAAGTTTATTTTTTCAAACAGCAAGCCCTGCAGTCAGATGTCGGAGAAACCAGATTATAAGCTTTTCATAATGCCAGAGATATTGTCTCCTTGTGGGTAGAAAAACTATTGTTTTTCCTCAAGGCTTCAATGCTGAAGTCAAGTGAGATGATTGCATTATCTGTCCTTTTGCACTGTGTGCCTTATTATGTAAACAAGGTCTTCATTATTAAAAATGAAAGGGAGGACCCCTCCACAAGATTATTTACTTCCATTCTTAGGATCCATTTTTATTTCTTGTTCCTTCATTTTGCTTTTCCTGGGTGTTCCAAAGGTGCTTTTTCAAGAGGAAACTGGACTTTCTAGTTCATCCAGAAAGCACCTTTGGGACAATCATGGCCTGGATGACAGAGAATCTCCATAGACATTTTCCTGGATAATATAAGGTTAGGAATGTGAAGAAGGATAAGAGTAGGATAAGAGAATTTTTACTGCTGACAATGTTGTTGTCTCATAACTTGAATTAGTTTGAGCTTCTTGTAAAAATATTCATCTATTCCATATATTGTGAAGTAGCCTAAATGCATCTTTTGTATACTTTCTTCCATTCATAAGAAATCTTGCATTCTAGTAAAGCACCCTATGGAATTCCTTGAATTTATGTTCAAAGAGTAAATGGTGCACAGGGAAAGCTCATATAAGATTGGAAATTATCACTTACTAGTGATAATTTATATGTTATATGTTATGGCCCAATAGTGTATAACTGTTTCCTGTTGGAAACTAAGGTAGATGGAATATCTCTAACTATCTTTTTCAGATTCCAAGTTGCATCTTAATATCCAGAAAAATAACAATTCACATTTTCAAGTCCTCTCCATAATCAGTGCATGAGTTCATGTTAGACAAAGGAACTTTACCAAAATCAATCTTCACTGAAAGATTGTAGAGCTGTAATGACACCTTGAACTAGAAATAAGTTGCCAGGTACATCTGTTAAGCATTTAGCTAAAATATTCAGATCTGTCTGCTATCCTTGGTTATCTGAGAAGAACTGTTTGTTGTCTAATAGAGAATTCATCATGTACTGTTTCTCAGATAACATTTGATTAGTTACAGGTACTTTATTTAAAAAAATAGCAGACTATATAAATGACCATGGTTAAATTTAGTTTCATTTGTGTGTTTAGTCCCAAAGATCTTGAAGATTCTAAGTTGGAAACAAATAATTATAGTTATTTGGATATCTGGAGAATTCTTACCTTTTCGGGGGAATTACTTGTGGTCAACAAGGTTTATCCGAAGATAAGATATCTTCCACTTTTCTTGACATACTTTATCTTGCATGGTTGGCATGTGATGCAAATTGCTTTAAACATGTGAAAAAGTTATTCCATATGAAAGATTACCTGAAGTATCCACTCAGACTGATTTTGATAGCAGCAACATCCAAATGACAAATTCAGTGAAGGGCTGAAATGACAGTGACAAATGATAATGAATAGCCTGGATTGGGAAAAGATAATTTTGTGCCATAAAGATCATCCTGGAGTCCAAGATTTAAATGAACAATTAGCCCCTTCATTAGTGTGATAAATGAGGAAGCAAACAGTGTGTTTAACACCTGTCTAAAAGGGGGGGGCACACATAATAGCAAGAAACCTTCAAAACTTAAATATGAATAGACATTAACATGGGATTAGTTTCAGAAAACACATTTATATAAAATGCAAATATAACAGATGAATATCAACATGTTTTCAGTATTTTACATTTATTTTCAGGACAACAGAATTATCTTAATAGTTAGAACCAAAATACAAAACCATCTGTCTGAGAGTGGCCATTTGAGAGACAACATTTTTGCATAAACAGGATTTTCCTGCCATTTAAACGATAGCAGCAGCCTATGTGTGGGTGTATGTACTTAAAGGTTAAGCTTTATTTCTAATCTTTTTTTTTACAGTATTGCTTTTCTAAAGTACTTTGATGCCTGTTGTACCTTTAATGTGTTTGCTGCATTTTAGGCTACTCTGGTTGGAAAGTCTAGTAAACCATACAAATAATAGTATATATAATGAGCACCAGAAGGATAGAACAGAACTGTTTACATAAATGTATTGTAGAATCAGTTTTGTTCTCTGAGTGATTTTAATATTAAACAAAAAAAAATTTTAAATTCAGAAATTGGAAGGCTCAGTATTATGCAAGTGCAAAATAATGAGTAAAAGTAGGATTGTTATTTAATAATTTCTGTAAGACTTTCCATTGTGAAATCCATGTATTTATTGAGCATACATTATATGTATATAATGTATACATGTTAAAAATAATAAGAAAATTTTTTTTACAATTAAAATGAAGCCACTGAAGCCTTCTGGAGGGTGAAAATGCCCCTTCCCCATGCCATGATGCAGGAGGCCAACTAGGCCATGCCCACCAGGCAGAGAACCGGTTGTTGGAATTGTTGAAACCCACCCCTGTCCACAAGACTGTTCAATGGAGAAGCCAACAGAAACTTAAAAGGAGAAATATTTATGTTACTCTCTGTTTAGGTGAAGAAATATCTCTGAAATGATGATGCAGCCTATCACAGGTTATATAATAATAAACAATTTAAGCCTTGGATTAGAAACTTTTATTTGAATTCTGAAGCTTGGTTGCCAGCTATTTCCTCAGGGCCAGTTAGTCATCATCTTTTAGGGTTTTGTAGTCAAGGGTTCTATAAAATCTGAACAATACAAGGCTACCCATTTTAAGAACATCAGGATTAGCAGGATGAATTCACTTTTCCTGTAGACTTGTCTTAAACTGTTTAATATGTTAACCATTTGATGAAGCATATATTTTCCTCTCTTTAAGTACTATCCCATCAAGTCTCCTCTAAACATATTGAACCAGTTTTTTTGATCCTTAGAAGCAGAGTCATTATTATTGAAGTCTAACACATGCTTAAGAAAGTCTGTCGTATTTGTTTATATTTTATAATGTTACCTTGAACAAAGTATCTTGGCTAGGAAATATAAGTTTTCATTGCCTTGTTCACTTCAGTTTTTTATTTTTTTTAAAGTTTCTTTAAAAACATAAAAATATAAGAAAATACAATAAAAAAGAAAGTAAAAAAGAAAATCAAGGGAAAATTATATATATATCTTATCATATTTATTTATCAAAATTCAAACAAGGGAATACAACTACACGGAAGAAAATAAATGATGTTTCTGTAATGTTATAAATTGTCATAAAATCAATGCTAAAAATATTGAGTTTTTGGGATTATTCGATAAAATTATCTTTTTAAAACAGGTTACACAATTCTTTAATACTAATCCTAAATATCAGTAACATTACTACTTTTCCAAATTCTCAAACTAATTCTCCTAACAATCAGCCAGGCTGGTTGGTTGGTTGGTTATTCATTTGTTTGCTTGTTCATTCATTTTTCTATTTCTTAAATTTATATGCCACCTATCTCACCAAGGCAACTCTAGACAGCTTACAACCAGCAATAAAAATGTCAGTATAAAACATTAAAACAATACATAGGGACAAAATTTGAATTCAAATTGTTACAATATAATGTTTCTCAAAAATAGTGTCCATTTAGTGAATCCAAAATTTCAGTACAAAATTTCAGTACATAATTTAACATAATTTAAAATATTATTTTAAAATGTTGCCAGCATTTCATAAAACAAAGTTATAAGAGCTAAATGACCATCACTTTGTTTTACATAGCTAACAAAGAAAATCTATCATCCCCCCTTTCAAATAAATTAGAGAGTGTGATAAAGTCCAAATCAAATCTTTTAATGAGTCATTTTTAATCTTAAACCTATTAAAAACAACATTTTAAGACCTGCAACCATTAATGTTCCATTATCAGCTCTTCTAATTCATTAATTCATTAGCCATGAATGCTAATCCAAAGAACTTGGTCCATATCTAGCCATTAAAATATGCTTGAATTCATTATGTTGTTATTGCTATAAGATTTGGAAACAAATTTCTATTTGAAATAGAAAATATTTGAAAGAGAAATATTGAAAATGATACTTCAGAACCTATTAATATCCTGAATCCTTATCAATATGTTGAATCATCCATATAAAAACTGGCAATGAAGGCCAAATTACCAAGATATGAAAATAATGTGTAATCAAAACCATACCTGTCAAGTTTTGGATTTGAAAATAAGGGAAATTTTCAGGGTGTGGCTTGGCGGTCATGTGACTGGGTGGGC
>JANHGC010002306.1:237259-247400 GCA_027560395.1 Boaedon fuliginosus | reverse complement strand
GAAAAGACCCGAAAAAGCAAATGCTTACATACCTATACCCGTGAAAACTTACGAAAACATATATATATATATATATATATATATATATATAAAATTTTGCACCTATATTGGAATTACATGACAGTTATTTTCATGGTTAGCTAAACTGAGAATTTCTAACACCCAAAGGATGCACAAAGAGATACACTTACATAAATTTATATAGTGCCTTCAAGGCAACTCTGTTGCATTATTAGGTATCTCAGGAACAGTTCTGGTTCAGGCAATAGGACAATGAAGCAAAGCTAAGTGGTTCTATACCAGATGAACTGCAAACAAGACAGATTGTGCTACAAACAGAACTGCCTTCAGATACTCCATAGTATCTTTAAAGTGCTAGATAAAATATATCATTTACACTACCCCCAAGTCGTGAATCACTGTAGATACATCTGGTTCTAAGAATGGAAAGAGGGTAGTTACTTTACACATTGTGATTTCCATGATTGCATAATTTTTAGACTAAGCCAATTGCCATTTCTATCCCAGCCTCAGGATTCAAAACACCCCATCAGAATTCCCACTTTTTTTCATGAAATAAATCTCAGTTTACATCAGAATATTCTCCTCTTCCGATTTGTCCATTGTACAATATTTAAAAAAGCAAGAACAGTATCTGTTGATGGTTATTTTGGGGGAGTAACTTGTTAAGTAAAGACACTGAATACAGGCGATCAGCCTGCCAGGAAAAGCCATGGAGTTTCTATATTGGTCCCTGAGAAGCCTGAGGGCAGCAGGAAAATTTATGTTGTCTATAGTGCCAACTTAGTGAGGGCCAATCCTGATTGCAGTTTCTAATTAGAACCATCTGTCACTTAAATCCAACCTCTATGTACAAGTGTTTGAACCAAACCTGAGACACACACTAAGCTCTTGCACATTTGGAGATTACAGTTTCATTAAGGACCAGTTGAAAAAATAGTCGTCATTTATAAAGACATGATATGATATGATGTGGTGATATAGAGAGACACACAATGGAGTTGTATGGGAGAAGGCAAAAGTTACATTCAAACTCAGAATTGTATCATTAAGATAACAATTGCTTTGCCCTTGATCGAAATGGCCAGACATGTTATATAAAATTGAAAAGTTCTACAAAAATATTGGTTTGGTTACAGCCTGTTACAATTCCTTTGCTTTTATAATAACAAGATATGAAAAGCCCCCTATTATATGTTAAGGTTAATAATAAAAGAGGCTGTTAACAGTTTGCCACCTTCTATTCCATCAATGTATCATCCTTCTTTCTGCTTGGACGTGGTCAGTACTGACTGATTTCTACTAATGTGAACAATCCAATATGGATATTCTTTCTGCAAAAGATAAGTCACATTATTCAAATTGCATCTGTTATAATAGTGAGAAATCATGCAACTGTAAAGTCTGATCTCATACTTTATCTTCCTGAGTACACATTAAGGGTAGAAGTCAATAACTGGTAAGCAAATGGTAAAGAGTAAAAAGGGATCTACTACCTCATGCTAGCTGGGGGAAGAGATGCTGCCTCCAGAAATCTGAAGATGAATTTGGAGAGAAAATTGAAAGGGAACATGACTGTTTTATAAGAAGCTCTTAAACTTTTACATACACTTTGGACATAGATAGTTAGATAGAGGTGTTTGCATTTATTTGTTTGTATGTTTTCTGCTTAAGAGTTATATATTTCTGACATTAGGATCAGGTTGACATGGTAATATAAAAACCATATAGTCACAGATTTAGTTTTGATATTTGTTTTCTACAAGGAGGACCAAATTAAAATGCATGGTTTGTCCATATCCTTTAGAACAGCCTTATTCTAATCTGGTGTCCTCCAAATGCATTAGGGATACAACTTTCAGAATTAGTCAAACCCTCTAATATTTGAATGTTGCAAGTTCTAGTAGAAGGTTAAGAAAATTTTCTCTTTCAAAAAGTTTCCATTTTGTTGAGGGTTAATATTGATGATGACATGAGGGATGGAGAATATTAGTTTTCCATGAACTAATTATAACCAGATGAAACTTTTTAGTAAAAACTCAAAACCCAAATACCTCTCTCAGTTTGAGTTTACAGATTGTTTCACAAACATGTTCCAGATTTATGTAAAATCTACAAGAGGAATTTCCCTTCAAAGTTAATGCCAAATAAAATAAAATTGAACATAGTTCTTCAGTAAAATTATATTCAACAACTAAACAGTATCTAAAAATAGAAACATAGAATTGTGACAGTTGCTGTCAAGAACAAATTAACTCTTGAATAACAGAGAAAATTATTTCTAGAATAATTATACTGGCCTTAGTAATGAAAGCTTTTCTTCTATTCAAAATGCAGAAGCCATCTTATTAATTTCATGTATCTGTAAAAACATCCCCATGCTTTCCCTGACACACTAGGCTGCTATATGCTCTTCAATCTCCAGAAAATCAAGCATGTCAGAATCAGAAGTACCTTGCTCTTGAGTAAAGAGATAACTCCTTTAACTCAGGCGTGATCCTGAATATTATATGAATACAGCCAGATAGCATGTTCCCCACATCTAGAAGCTATTTGTCATACCCTTTTCCAGTATGTGTATCCAATCTCCTAATTTACCTTAAACCTTGGGATTTGCAGGCTATCTTCCATAGGGGTACTAACAAAATCCAATCCTATTTCTTTTTGAAGAATACCAATCGTTAGTTACATTCTTTTGATTGTTTGGATTAACCAAGGAGACATATGTCAGAATACATATGGAAATTAGAATTAGATCACTGGTCCTCTCATCCAACATTATTGAAATTGATTGGCAATTACTCTTTAAACTTTTAAGCAAAAGTTCATTTCTAGAGATATCAAGGCGTGGTAAGTGGATATTCTGTATGCAAATGTATGCTCTCCCACTGAGCTCCAATGCTAATTTTTCTTAAATTAATACACATTGATTGCTGTATAAATAACTCTGTAAATGGAAATAGTGTCACAGAGGTTTTGGTTCCTTGGAAGAAAAACAGAATGTGATGGAAATATTAGGAGCAACAGGATGATCTCTCAAGGACCAGACTGGAACCCCAAAGAAAATGGCATGCAGGGCAAATTTGTTCTTTACTTAGCCAGTCCTAAAAGTACATCTGCAGTCTTTCCAATCAAAACCTTTCTTTGGATTTTTTTTAAACCTGTCTCAGAGAAATGTATGTGAATACCTATAAATGTGGTAATAGTGAACCTGCAAAAGGGAATGTATATAGGATAGCAAATATGTTAAACTGGGATACCCTACTTTAAATAGTGCCAAAAATACCCATCAATGCCTGCTGAAGAAATACCTGTAGAAAAGAAAGGACAAAAGGAATTTATTGGAGAAGCTATTTCTCAGCAAGGACCAGATATCTTTGTACAAGTTATTGATCAGTGACACCAGATCTGATATAGTCTGTGTGATGAATTCCAGGCAAAAATGATGAGGTATGTAATTGTCCTCAAATGTACTTTCCTTGGTAAGATTCCAGTTAATGGAGTTTTACTGATTGACCTGTTTAGGACAGAAAAGATACATAATGTATTAGAAATATGCTGTTACTATTAGATACAAAATGTTGGATTCCCAATTATGGGATGGAGCATACTGCTTTCGCCTTTCAGCCCCAATCCATCTTTTGTTTTATCCCCCCACTTTGATTCTTTTCAGCAGTTTCTTTAGAAAATATGTAACAAATTATATATTTGTGTTTTAATGGCTAGAAATTAATAAACTGATATTTAAATTGATTTTTGTATCAAGTATTTGACTAGCCACAAAAATAAAAGCAGCATTTTAATACTTTAATTTTTCCTTTATTACATTTAAGTTATTAATATACTGTAGATAAACCTGCTAATGTAAATTTTGATAGTTTAAAATCTGTTATTTAAATTTTTGAGGATATAAGGTTTATATCCTCAAGGATATAGGTGGCTTTGGATGTATGTTTCTAAGGGCTTTTGATTACAATAGAATTTAACATCAATTATTTTTACATGAGATTGGGTCATCTAATCCTATCCAAGACTATTTAATAGGCTATTACATTTATCTTGAAAAGTTGTCTTAGAAGAAACTCAAACCCTTTGCACCAATCAGGTGCAATAATACTGTTGAAGAATAGGAGATGGGAGGTGACATTGAATGAATAGGAAAAAATCCAATTGCATTTGTTTTTAATCGTAATAAATGTTACCTGATTGTGCAAATATGTTGGAACTGAGCATTTAAGTGTTGCAACCAAGAAGTACTTCAAAGTTTTCATATTGCATGCTATACACACTATATACATTTTGAATACCGCAATAAATATTCTGGTCAATAAGCTGTGGGGAAAAAATTTGTTTTGATTTATTTCACCCTATGGTGACTATAAAGCAGGACCAAGGACATGGTCACATTTATTCTGCAATTTCTGTCACATTTCAGTGCTGTTCATATTATAAACCCAAATACAACTCAAGTCATTTTTAAATTAAATATTCCAGTTACTGTAGATTTTAGATATATTTAACTTTCACTATGAGAAAAAGAACTTTAAAAGTTAAACAGTCAGTATTGGAGTAGTCTTACTAAAATCAATAAAACTACTCAAGTAGTTAGCCACATATTCTTCAGGAAGTAGTTCCCAGCCCAGAATATTTGGAGAACTCTTCCAGTTTAATTAGATAATTGGGGAACTTTAGCCACAATCTATGACAGGGTCATGTGATCCCTTCACGGTGAATTCCTGAGAAGGCTTACAGAGATTTTGTTTCAATTCTGCTGTTTTGGAATAAAAATTGAGTGGAACTCCTTCAATCTTTTTGCAATTCTGCATGGTTGAACATTCAAAATGAGTTTGTGTATCACCCCCAGGCACTGATTCAGACTTGATTGGGGCAAAGCAGACTCCATGTGCTTGTTTTATTTTTTTATATACGTCATTTGGGAAGTCATACAGCCAAAGGATCAGAAAATGCCTGGTTCCCTTGCCAAATCATCACCTATCCTTTATTCAAATTAGAAGGGCATCTTAATCAACAAGTTAGGCGACCT
Source organism: Boaedon fuliginosus (assembly GCA_027560395.1). Classification (NCBI taxonomy): domain Eukaryota; kingdom Metazoa; phylum Chordata; class Lepidosauria; order Squamata; family Lamprophiidae; genus Boaedon; species Boaedon fuliginosus. The sequence continues at coordinate 242,335 of JANHGC010002306.1, read as the reverse complement.
CAATGCAGTGGTAACGTTAGGTCAACTGGGAAAAGCTAGGGACCGATCTAAATGCCCTTTTAGAAAAAGAAAAAGAAACAACCAACAATCCTTATAATTATCATCATCTGCTGCTTTTCCCTCTTCTGGCAAAGAAACACGCCATCCATTTGCAGAAAGCGCCCGCGGAAACGTTACATCAAAACTAATCACAACGATTAAAATCAGCTTTTCTGTGCAAGAGGAAAGTAAAAAGCAAGTTGGAGGCTGGAATGAGCCTGCTTTTTCCAAACAACAAAAAAAAGGAAATATCTGGAAAAAAAATACATACATGTGCGTGTGCATTTTAAAAGAGATCAATTCAATGCCCGTGTGATCAGTTAATTTAATTTAACTTTTATTTTGGAGATTGATTTAGACTGGAGGTAGAGACATGAGCTAATTGTATCCTGATCCTTGCCTTGAGGGGTTTCAAAACCCCTGGAGCAACTATTCTTTGTATTTTGTTCTGTCTACCTTAGCCAAGCTATTGCATTTCTCTCTGGTATAGCGAAGAGAGCAGATCGCTGCCGGGAGAGAGAAATATCGGGAGGAAGGAAGGAAAAAAAGAAAGGGGGGTAAAAAAAAGGACTTGGAAAAAGAGACATACACACTTCGCGGCTTCAATGTTTCAGGTAAGATCTGGACGGGTTTGTTATTATTTGCTAAGAAGGGTCTGCTTGGGACTCTGGGCGCAACTCGCTTTTACGCATGTGCCAAGCAATGGGTGAGCGCCGCACATTCCTAGAAATAGACGAGGAGAGACACCGGACTGGCAAATCTCCAGCCTCCCGGTTCACTGGAACTGGGGCGCTGCGAGTTTGCGAGGGCGGGCTGGGCTGCGACCGGAACGCTCCTTCTGGCATCTCTCCCAGCGGCTTCTCGCGCAGTCTTTTCGCCTGGTCCGAGCGGCTACCGATTTGGAAGGGATCACCCTCTCTCTCCACTCCCTCCCTTCCCCGCACGCTCGTCTCCCCTCGCCGCCCTCTTCCAAAAGGGTGCAGCCAATCCATCCCGTTGCGTGGCGCCGCCATAAGCGGCTGCTTTTGCAATTAGCCGGGCTACCGCGCGCGCGCCAGCCTGTCGCGGTTGCTTTTCCCGGCGGGGCTGTGAGGAGGGTTCTTTCTGCTCGCTCTCCTTCTCCTCTCTCTCACACACACGCACACACACACGCAGGCAAGCAGCCGCCGCCGCGTCTCTTTCCGAGGGAACGACGGGCCGCAAGCGGAGCCTTAGACTAGTATTGTTCGGCGGCTCTCCGCCCCCAAGCGCCCCAGCTGGCTGCACGAGAGACGCCATTATGGGCGAAAAGCGCGTGCGTGTGTTCAGCTCTTGCCCCGGGGGGCGCTCCGGTCTCTGTGTTTCAGGAGGCACCTTCCCCACTAGGCGGGCTGGCGGGGGCGCGCTCTTTCCCGCGCGCCAACTAAAAAAACAGCCCCCGCCAATTCCGCCCCTTTCCCCCCAGCTTCGGGCGATTCTTCCTCTTGCCCTGGTTCAGGTTGGGGCGACGGCGACCCGAGCTTTCTTAGGAGAGCCCGCTCCTCCTGCGGCGTCCTTTCGTCTCCCTTGTAGTGCGCCGCTCGCGGCTGCCTCCTTCTGGCGGGTTCCTCGGAGAACGGGCTAGTAGTGGAGTCGCGGAACCTTAGTGAGGTTATCGCTGCTTGTCTGCCCGCCGAGCTGTAATACCGAGCATCTTAAAGGGCCAGAGCTTTGCCTTGGGGGTGGGGGGAATTAAGCTTGTACGCGAAAACCAGAGGCTGCTTAAAACACTCAGGAAGGAACTGCTAAGGAATCGGTGAGGGCTTTATTCGGTTGCATAGTACGCCACGTACTGTGATGGAGGTGGGTGGGGAGGGAAGGAAAGCCTGTTCAAAAACTAACCGCTGAAAGTGGTGGGTGGTAATCTGTCAGGTGTGCGACGCATTCGCGAGGCGTCACTGGAGATAGAAATTAGTGGTTTTTAAATGGACGTGCATAAGGAAACAACTTGTGGGGGATTTCCTATGGTGTAAACATGCTCGAACACGTGTCGTAAGTGGGCTGGCCGCGCTAGCAAAGTCAGTCACAGCGTTCCTGAACGTAGGCTTGTGTTTCCCAACCAATTTCTCTGCTAATTACAAACACCCAACAATTGTGGGAGGAAGATTTGACGGATTGGTTCATTAAATTTGCTCGGCTGCCCGATTCAAAACTAGTTTGGGAACCATACGGGGTTAAAACAAGATGAAAAACAATTCTCAAAAAAAAAAACAATTGCTCGGTACTAGTTGGCTGCGTGTTTGCAAGATACTCATAATTTAGTTTAACCGCGATTTTACTCCTGTCACAGAATATTGATCTGTAAATTAACCACGCATGGTAGGTAAAAATGGTAGTGGGCTGGTTTCTTGATTTGAGTATTGAGGAAGAAAGTTGAAAAATTGACTAATCAGTATTAGTCAACTTGGAAAGACTGTACTTCTAACAATATACATTTGAAGGCAAGTTTAATATTTTACTGTGACAGTGGGACTTTAGGAAATGCCTTTCAGACCAGGCCCAGAGTGAGGAGCTACATATTTAAGATTGGATGGAGCAATGAAAATTGCTGCTTGAAGGTACAAGTGGATATATATCCAGTATAACTGTGGCTTAAGCTTTCTTCAGTCTCGGTACCATCAGCTCAATGGATAAAACACAATTAGTTCAAATGAAATGCCTTAATGTTCTTTGGAAGGCATGCAAACAGTTATCTTGAAATAAGTCTTTGCTTGTTTTTTTCCCCCTTCTCTCTAATTCCTTCTTTCTGTTGAAATAAAGGAAACAGTTATAACATCACAATTCTCTCAGAAATGTTCGCCTTCTGGTTTCAATCAACAAAACTGGCAGACACATACAAGTTTATTTGAGCATACCCTCTGGGCACCAAGCATGCTTGGATTGTTTGAGCAAATTAAAAATAAGGAAAATGGCTTTTACCTTCTCAGCAGTTAGACTCCTAAAGATCCTTCTACTTTGAAAGTGGAAAAACAAACAAAAAAATTGAGAAAAGAAGGGGATTTCCTAATATACCTAAAATAATTTATATAGCAGATTTGTTTATATAAATATTTCAAATGCACAGTTAATGAAAAAGTGTAGTTGTACAACTTACTTTGAAGTAAGGCCCTTTGATTTTAGCGGGATGAGTAAACATCCAGATATACAAGCTGTTGTAGAATTACTGTATGTCACACACAACTATGGTGAGCCTAGTCTGTTGTGTATATGCATCCATAAGACATACTTTATTCCATAAAATTTAATTAAACCTTTTCTGGACTAATATGCACATCTGGAATTTTGAGAGTGTATTGTGGATTCACTCACAAAATAGCCATCATTTTTTTGGCCTTACCAAAAAAAGCAAACTCCTGTTGCTTCCTATCGTAATCCCCCCCCCAAACCAGGATGTTCTGTACTCTCCTTTGAATAAGGATGAGAATATCTTTTGTTTTTATTTTCTCAGTGAAGAACAATTAAACCACAACAAGAAGAAAAGTCGGCACTAGAATTAGCATTATAGCACCCGACTATAAATTAGGCAGCTGAAGTGGGGATACATATAGGATTGCTGCCTGAAAAAAGAAATGGGGATTAACTAAAGCACCTGAGCCTGAAATAATTCCCTTAGTTAATTTGCCACCCTTCTTTTCTATTAATGTAATTTCCCAGTTTAATAATGGCAGGAATAACACACACACAAACACAAACCCAGTTTCATGTTAATACATCTCCCACCTCCAGAAAAGAGTTAGGAGTCTAACACTCTTATGTCATGCGTAGAGTGAGTCTACAGAACTTCTCTTGGTACCCACTAACTATTTTTCACATTTCTTAAAGGGAGTCAGTGAATGAATAAAGTGAAATAATGAAAGAAAAAGAACAATGGGTGGGTGAATAGATAATAAGTAGGACACTGGTTTGCTACAAAGTGTGGGCCTCTAGGATCATATTTTTTTACAAAAATACTTGAATTCCATAATGTTTTCATAGGATGGGAGTAAGTTTACCTTCAGGTAAATGGATATTTTATGCTGGACATACCCTTATAGCACCCATTTCCTAATTACATATAACTCACATGGCTTCCATTTTGCATGCTGAGCACAGGCTTTTACAACGTTTTAATTATGTTTGCTTATTTGTGGAGGAGGCAATCATAATTTCACTAGGTATTACTAGCGGGTGTATCCCATGTGTACTCACCATAGTGACAATAAAGTTCTATCTATTCTAATGTCCTTTTGGCCAAGGTAAGGTTGACTATTTCGCTTCTATGCTCTGTGTTTCTTTTTGGCAGCTTCCCATGAGCTGCTTATTGGAATTTCTGCTTCTCATAAGCTTCCAATGAGTCTTTTGAGGTAGGCCAGGTCAGGAAACAGAATTCCTGAAGATCCCAAGAATGCTTTATTGTTTTAGGTTAGGATATAATAATAGCATTTTGAAAGTCTTCCAAAGCATCTCCTTACCCTCTCTTACACTTATCAGAATCAAGGCAAACCTCTTTTGTGTTTTTTTCTCACACCTTTTAGTTTTACAGGACTAAGTTTATTAATCAAGCTTGTATGCTGCCAATCTCGCCAAAGGCAGGAGGCTCACAGACATTGAATAAAATGCACCAGAAAAAATTAAAACAATAATCTGGCTCCTCATTTTACTGGCCTCGGAAAGATGGAAGATTGAGCCAGTCAGAATCGAACTACAGACTGTGGAAAGTGTTCGCCTGCAATACTGCATTCTAATCCCTCTGCCATCAGGACCCCCAAACATTTGTCCATATTTCCTTAACTCTGATTGGTCACTTTAATGTCTTCGTTTTTCTTTCACCACCTTCACTCTATGTGCTTTTGATAGTAGCCAAACTGATGACCAGAGATTTCAGAATGGACAAAATAGAAATGTGATTCTAAGCTATGACCTATATGGGCCTGCTCAGGATTTCGTTGGCCAGGCAGTGCCAGCTGGCGGGTCCGCGGGCTAGGGCCTTTTCTGTGGCAGCACCGTCCCTTTGGAACTCGCTCCCAGTAGAGATTAGGA
>JANHGC010002306.1:204299-223652 GCA_027560395.1 Boaedon fuliginosus | reverse complement strand
GGAGGGAAAACATGATTAACAGGAGGGGGCGGGGGAGACAGAGGAGAGGAGAAGGAGGGAAAAGAACATTATGAATAGGATGGGGATGATGAGGAGTAGGGGGATGAAGACAGAGGGAAAACCACCTGGAGTTACTATTACCGCCAATCACATTTTCAAGCCATTTTCCACTCAGCCCCGGCCACCACAATTATACTTCTTTAAAAAAAAAACCTGAGCCAGGCCAGGTAATCAGCTAGTAAATAAATAAATCCTAATAATTATTATCTTGTTCAATGGGTTATATAAGCAAGGCACATATTTAGTTATGTCATTTTTAAATATCACTACCACTCCATTATTGAGTTTCATATTCTAGTTCTTGCTATATATAATTAAAGTGCTCCCCCTCCCCCAGAACACTTACTTTCACATTCCCAAAACACCATATTTTATAGGTACATACTTCTTTTTCACTTTAAGAAATGCAATTTCCTTTGCTTTGTGCTTCTCATATTCCATGCTTCAACTACAAAGGAACTCTTCTTTTAGTATATAGACAGTATCAATGACCAGCCTTTTTTGTGATCTGGACTATTGCTTCCAGGCCTGTTTATAAAAGTTCAGTTTTTCTATCCCAGTAACTTGTACCTTTTGACATGGAGCGATAATCATCTGGCACCCAAAGTTGTCTATACATCTTCAGCCCTGTCTATATAGGGTGTATGTGGGGAGGGGGTTGACAACAGTACAAAAGCTGTCAAAACATCTCTATTTGCCTTTTGAGTTCCTCCAGATTTGACTTTAGAGTTCCTTTTAAGTGAATTGGCTTCCTTCATGCCTTCAGTGCCTCACCTGCTCTCATTCTGTCAATTGTACTTACAGTCCCTTTTCTTTTATGACCTTAGCAGTAAGGGAGACCCAACCAAAGGGCTGCTTCTGAGATGATGCTGGGTGGTGATGATGATGATGACTCAAAGCAGCTTACATCATAAACTTAATAAAAATGATCAGAATGCAAGATATGCAAATAAAGTGATGCTCTGGGAAGTATTTTTTTTAATAACCAGTTTCAATCATGACATGGCAGGATTACAAAATGCCTGTTCAAAACATCAGTTTTTTAATGCTTTTTAAAAAGCTTAATATAATCTGTCTCAGGGAAAGTAAACCTGTCTCTATTCTATCATTTTGCCTTTGCTGAAGAGCAAAGACAAGAACATGCTGACACAATGCTACTATTATCTCCTGTATTCAGTTGTTTTAATACAAGGTTTTAGCATTTCTTAGGAACTTGTAGGTTTATTAAGGTCATTTTCTGAAGCTTAAGCTAAATATCTGTTTCCTGTATTTGAGCATAAGTTTGATTCCATGGAGTAAAAATGTAAATCAGACACAGATTTCCTTCTGACAGGAACTTTCCACTGGCATTAGCCAATATTCATGAAAGCAAACTATATGCCACCAAGTTACATACATCACACATATTTCTCAACCAATCTTTTGGTTCTTTATTGCAAGTTTACATATAAATGGGATGTGTATCATGCCTATATTAATACAGGCTTAATAACCCATAATAAAACAAGACCACTGTATGAATAAATAAACTTCATTCTACTCTATCTATATAAATAATTTGCTGACATTACAATATTGTTATAAATTGTAAGACAGATATGTAATGATTGAGAGTTGATACAATATTCTTATATGATTTTTTAAAAGCCAAAATAATTATAAAAAGCAAAATCCCATTGTAATACCACGTCTTTCCCTATAAATACATTATAATATATTTTATCTTTTTAAGATAGGAATGTCTTTATTAGAAGTAAGTTTGCTGGCTGATTAAGCTCATTGCAGTTTCCAAATTTAATTAGGCTCATGTTCTACTACATGTTCAAATCTCTGCTGAGAAAAAGGTGAGCTAGTTAAAATACACAAATATTGAATCATATGCAAAGCATTCTCAGTAGAAAACATTTTGAGCTCAACATGTGTTATCCTAAGCTTGAAACAGTTGTTCCAAATTTGAAAACAGCTTTTCTCACCCTACTAGAAGCCTTGCAACACTATTCTCACTTTGCTGGAAATGCTGCGAGTTTTGTGATTCTGTTTATTCACACAGCATTTAGCTACTGCAAAATGGGATTCTTTTTTGTGGAAGAAAATGGGTATTTCTCATACAGCAATATCATTTTTGTTTGAACTTTGAAAATCAACTTAAGCATTTAAATTTGTGTTTCGAATTACTTCTTGAACCTTTGTCATCTAGCTTTTTCCAAAATACTCGGCTCTGTTTCACTTTTTCAAACGCGCGCGCTCGTTCACACGCACGCACACATGGAAATTGTACTCAAATATTGTTAAAATTATCTCCAGCCTATTTTACGGATTAGAATAGCAATAAACTGTCATATCGGTCCTTATCTGTGAATCACATCTGGGGTGTTGCGCTGGCTTGTTGTGACTTGCCTGCTGCTAAGCAAGATTTCCCTACAATTTTGTTCACTGAAGCACATCGTCGGGAGGTGGGTGGCAGTGTGCGTGGAAAGGGATTTTGCTCCATCCAAGGAAGCGCAACGACACTGTGGAGTCAGTTCGATACCGCCAAGTTTGCGAGCGGTGCGTGTTTATGTTAGACTGGTGGGAAATATTGTAATGACTATTCTGTGTGTATGGAAAAGAGGGCGAGCGCCCAAATTCAGACTCGCTACCCTTGCTCTCACAGCAGGGAACCGCGGGGACGCCCCTACACACAGGCTTGCTTTGTTGCTTTTGTCGAGAAGCCCACTGCCCAAGGGCACCATCCTCCGTTGTCGTAAAACAGCAATAGGAGTCAAAGGAGAGCAGGCCGGCCGGCACGCCCCTCTTGGTGAAAGTTGGGCAGGAAGGATTGGCGGCATTATCTGGAAATTCACGGCGAAGAGAACTTGGGGCTGGCGGGGAATTGACGGGGGGGGGGATGTTCGGTAACGGCTTCAAGCAGGTACTAACTTGAGGGCGGCTGTCGGCAACGCGAGGGCTTGCCGAGTCCCGCCTGGCCCGAGGGGAGATGCTAGAAATGGTTTTGAGGACTGTGGAAAGTGAGGCGGGAACCGAGGGAAGAGGCAAATGTGAGCGTCTATGAGAACGAGACATGTAGATAGCTATGCTCTGCAGAGCTAGACTGTGCCACGTGTGTGTATGTGTGTGTGCGTATGCGCGCGCGTTTGTGTGTGTGAGAGAGACAGCCTATGTGTGTGCGCGCGTGTTGCAGCTGCCTGTCCCCGCAGGCTGGGTAATAGCAGTAGATTTGCCTTTTGGCTGCGGACTGTGTGGGCTTTGCTAGCCCTGACGGCTTCCTTCGGCTTACCAGCGCCAGCCAGGAAACTAGCACGTTTGCTTCTTTTGTAGCGAGCCCGGTTTACTCGCAGGCTTCGCTTGTCTCCCGATCTGCAGCAACGGCGGCCGCTCGAGGAGCGACGGAGAAACCTCTGGGGATCTGCTCGACTCTCCCCTTTGGCTTCTCTTTTCGGACGAACCAGCCGCTGTTTTGCGTGATCTGCCGCCTTCGACTCCGGTTGCAGCCTGCCGCGTCTGGCTGCTCGTCGAAGACCGCTCGATGCCTTCGCCGTGAACTCGAGGAGGAGCGAGATCGGCGCGCCTGGTATGCAGTCGGACTAATCCTCTTTTTTGGGGGGAGGTCGGAGGGTTGGTGGGATGGTCGGAGGGAGGGGGCGGTAGGGGAGTCGTTTCGAAGTGATGATGATCCGAGAAGTTTCTCCTTTGCTGGCGACAACTCCGAACCGCTGATTCGGGGGCTGCGAAATAAGCCGTGTTTCCGCGCCCGGCTGCCAGATTTCAAAAGGGAGGAGCTGCCTTGTTCGGTATAGCTGCCTGCCCCTTTCTTCTCCCGCTCTCCTGGTGGGTCTCACCTGCTGCTGCCGCCGCCGCCGTTACTACAGCTACTCTCTTCCTAACACATCCCTTTCCTTCAGTCGCCGGTGGGAGTGGAGCGGGGAGCCCTTCTTCCCTGCCTCACTAAGCAATGAGCGTGCCGGGGTTGCTATGCTGCTCTTCGGGCATCACTTAACGGGACGGCAGCCGAAGCTTGGGTAAGTGAATGTCAGTCTCTTTTAAGCGGGGACTTGTTGTTACCCTATGCACTACATTAGGTTCCATATGATGAAGCAGCTGTGCCTATTTTGGGGAGCTCTCTACCCATCACCACTCCACGCTTCTTTCCCAGCTCTGTCTCTCTTCTGTCTCCACACCCCATTCATCGCACAGCAGCCACCACCACTGGGAGCGCGCGGCCCCTTTAAGAGCCCAGCTTTGCCTCCCGGTAGCTGAAGGTCATTAAACACAAAAGCTCTCCAGCGCTGCGGTCCAATATAGCGCATGCGCCCTGCCCGAGGACTGGCAGGGAGACGGCAATATGGCGAGAATGCCTGGCAGCGGCGGCGGAGACTGGAGCACCGGGGGCGGGAGCGGCGGTGGCGGTGCAGGTGGTGAGCACAATGCGGGGGACCGGCAGCCCAGCCGGGGTGGCCCCCACCGGCCTCTCCACTATTGCAGCGCGGGAGAGGACGAGGACGGAGAGGACGAGGACGAGATACAGGAGGTGCAGATAACGGGGGACGAGGAGGGCACCGATGGGGGAATCCTGCTGCTGGACGACGACGACGAAGAGGAGGATATGATGATGGGACTTGCGTGGGACCCTGAGGAGGCGCCGGGCCATATGATTCGTATGGACCAAGGCTCCAGGGCGCTGCTGGATAAAGCTGCGGCTGCTGTTTGCAGCGTCAGGGGCCGCCTCGGAGGGGTCAGGAGAGGGGGCACAGGGGCCATCGGGGCCTCTGCAGGTGGCGCCCCCTCGGTGCCGGTGAGCGCCCGCGGTATGGCCACTTCGATCGTTAGCAAAGCGGTGGCACCACTTGCCACCGAGGACTCAGACCCGGAGGCGGAGTTGCTCCTGCAGCGCCCCGAGCGGGCTCGGCTGAGCGAGAACACGCGCTTGGCCACCCGGTACGCGGTGCGCATCTTCCGCGAGTACCTGAGCGAGAAAGCCCAAAGCCCCGACTTCGAGACCATGGACAAGGGGGCGCTGTGCCGCGTCTTACGCTCTTTCTACGCCGAGGCGCGCTCCAAGAGCGGGCAGCTCTACTCCAAGTCGTCGCTCATCAGCATTCGCAGCTCTCTCAACCGCTACCTCAACGAACCTCCTTATTGCCGCACCGTCGACCTCACCAAGGACCCGGAGCTGCGCGCCGCTAACTTGACTCTGGCTGCCGTCATCCGGAAGCTGGAGGAGCAGGGCGCCGGGCCGGTGGTGCAAAAGCAAGCCATTACGCGCGCTGACCTGCGCAAGCTCTACACCTGCAACGTGTTCAGCACGCAGAGCCCCTTCGGCCTCCTGAACAAGGTCTGGTTCGAGACGTGCATGTACTTCTGCACACGGGGCCGCGAGAACCAACGCGAGCTCGAGGAGGACTCCTTCGGATTGGCCATGGACGAGGACGGGCGCAAGTTTGTCTACTTTAAGGCCCTGGGGCCGTATCATAAGTCGCGCTCATCGTCTTGGAGCAAAAAGCGCGCCGAGAGCAGCGACGAGGAGAATTTGCCGCGCATGTACGAAACCGGCACGGAGTTCTGCCCTTATGCCAGTTTTGTGAAATACTTGGCGAAGCGTAACCCGCTCTGCAAGGCCTTTTTTCAGCGACCGCGGGACCACTGCAGCGAGGGCGACGTCACCTGGTACGAGAACAAGGCCATCGGCAAGAATCTGCTGGGCACCCGCATGCAGATGCTCTCCAAGGCGGCCAAGCTTTCAAAGACTTATACTAACCACTGTATCGGCGCAGTCTCCATCGCCACCCTCAACAGTATCGCCGGCATCGGCACCAAGCTGACCTCAGGGGCCGCCGGCGGAGGAAGTCTCTACGGCCTCAACGGCAGAGCCCGCCTCCCGCCCGTTCCCGCCAACAACACTTACATTCTCCCCAAAGACGGCGACAACCACCCCAGCGTGAAGGCCGAAGCGGCGGCTGTTCTGGTGCCGATTAAGCGCTCCCATGAGGCCATGTACGCTGCCGGGGGCGGGGCCGCGGTAGTGGGAGATGCCTGCGGCCCTTCCTCGTCCCCCAAAAGACTTTGTCTCAGGCCTGCCGAGCCCCTCGATACTGCCGCCGTGGTGGTGGTCTCGGTGAAACATGACCCCTTGCCTCTCCTCATACCTGAAGCCAACGGGCCGAGAAGCACCAGCTCTCCCACAGTCATTTCACCTGCAATGATTTCCCCCACACAGGTAACCAAAAAGAAAATGCCTCTTCCTCCCTCCCACCTATATACACACCTTTTTTCTCCTTTTCTTAGGTATTGCCAATTGGTTTAATCTTCCCCCAAAGTAGATGGCTCTTGAGTTTGCCCTTGATTTCAAGGAGGTTTTTTGGAGTATCTGCTAAAGCAACTTTGGGAACTTTACTAGTTTCCTTCATCTCTTGGGATGGCAGTTGATTCACTGCGTTTAGCATTAGGTATCATGAAACTGGACAGAATGTTTTTATTATATATGTCCCATCAGATGATGAAGAAAAGACTTGGGAAGTCTGGCCAGAGAGAATCATACAACTTTGTGTACATTATGAGAAAGTTATGGGACTGGTAGCTATTAGAAAATTGACTTTTTAATATAAATTTCAGAAATGGGAAATATTTCAGAAAATTTGAGGATCTTACTGGATCTGTACAGAGTCTTGTCAAAATGTCAACAAGCTATGTATCTGAAATTGAGTGAACTGGTTAGTTCTCCACTTGCAGTGGCTGATAACATAATTTCAAATTTTGAAACATTCAGCAGTTGATTTGTCAAGAGTCATTCTTAGTTTTTTAAAATGGAGTGTACAAGTTACTTCGAAGAATTATGTTAAGTAATTCAATTTTAATCAACTTGGTTCCTATAGCATCAACTTCCACAGTTCTTTGTAGACCCATAAAGTAAATTTGAAAAATCAGAATCACTGCAGTTGATTCTTCCAATTATCAATGATCTGGGCTTCATTGTTAATCAAATTCAACTGAGCTTTAAAAGAGCTATGCTCTGTGGGATACAGGTGTATAACATGTCAGAACAATTTGCAGAGTAGAAATACCAGTTTTGTACAAACTGACCCTTTCAGAGGAGTTTGCCAGCTAATCTGCTAGCCTGAAGGCTGACTGAAGAAAGAGCCTTTTTGTGAATGGCTGCATCAGCATCTGTCTTCCGTGAAATACATGTGACCTCTCTGTTCGGAGTTTGGGGCCACTTAAGTAGAGTATTGTACTTTGGTTTCCTGGTTTGGAGCATAAATTATTAGAAATGCACTGAGGGTTGCTATATGAAATATTCTGTTTTTCTGCTTAAAAGTATTTCAGTCAATGAAGTTGTGGACAACTGAAAATATTTTTTCCTCAGATTTTTGTTCTTGTGTTGCTAATGCAAAGGAAATCTGTTTTGAACAAGTATAATAAATTATAATTGTAATCCATAACTATAGCTAACTTGTCTAAAGTTAGCGATGTTTAAAGTGTTAATGCTGACAATTTAAATCAGTAATTTCAAATAGAATAAAAACATATGTTGTACTATGTTAGTATCTGTCCCCTCCCCCAATCTGCAACAGTTCAACATTTAATTAGATTTATAGAGACAGCTTAATAATAATACCAACTTTGGGATGAAGGTGATTTGCTTATTTGCCCATTCCTATTGAAAACTGTTGGGAAGATAAAAAAAATACTTCATTTGGGGCATGGCAATGGGGTCTAATTTAAAATGCTAATTATCCACAATTAATTTGGGCTAAATAACTGCAAAATCTGTCACATTACTAATTTGCGTACAAACTGGCTCTTTTGGCGGGGTTGGAATTGATGTCCCCTCCCCTCTTGGAAGAGAGTATTGGTTGGTGTGTGGAATTTTAATATATTGTACTACTTCACTGTATTTTAAATTGCTGTAAGCCGTCTCGAGTTCCCCTTGACCAGAGAAGAGAGGTGGTGTATAATTCTAATAAATGAATGAATGAATGAATGAATGAATGAATGAATGAATAAGAAACAATAATAATAGATACATGTTTTCCCCTTTAATATAAACAAGACAATGACCTTTTCATTGGGCATTAAAAGAAATAATGACTGTTTGGGTTAATAGCCTTGAAGTATGGCCAAAGGCCAGCAACAGGTCATTAACTGAAAGAAATTACCTGGCGCATAATTGTTATCCTTAAACTTCTTCATGTTAGGTCATAACTGAATTGACTTCATCAAGTATCATGCCACTGAATTCCCTGATTGACATATGTTGCTGCTTTCATGATACCTTTGAGATATTGAAGGTCATAGAAAGAAAGCTTTATTGACTGACAATATTATAAAGAGATACTTACTGTTACTTATAAGTAAATCATAGATATTGTTACCTAGGTCTAATCAAAAACAGAATTAAAAGATTAAAATATATCTGAAACTAGTAAAGGTAAACTTCACCCAGAAGTACTTGAATAATTTAATAATTGTCTAATTTATTATAATATTGGTATTTAATCCTAATGTACCTATGTTATGATATATTCAATCAAATACTTTATACTGAATTTTATGACTTTATACTATGTTTATGCATTGATCATTATGCCAATAGTTCTTACCAGTACATCGAAATAATGGTTCTGATTTGTGAATGGAAATCAAACCATCATTAGTTTTTCTTATTTTCCTTTATTGGGCATGTCAGAGAAAAGAAGAAAAAGCATATGAGTGTTTACTGGTTTCGGCATTAGCCGCCTTGTGTTCCCTTTGATTAGGGAAGAAAGGTGGGCTACAAATGAAAAAATAAATACCACTAAGTAAAGATAATTCTATAGTTTCTGGGAAAATGCAGTGGTTTCATGCATTACAGTGTTTTCTACATACATAATGTAGATTTATGAAATAGTCACCATTTGCAATTAGATTTAGGAATCAGTACATAATTATACCTGCACAGAGAAGCATGGTCAAAATATACAAGATTTTCTAGCTTTATGCAAATTTTCTATTAGGTGGTTGATCATTTTTGCCCAAGAATTCCCTTTATTTCAGAAAAAAATACTGTTATGCAATTTACATCAGCATAGTTAATTTGCATCAAAGGTCTGGAAATTTGCCAAGACTTCTTCCTGCCAAAAACACTTGAATAATTTCCAATACCAGGCTCCACATCCCTTTGTGCCCTTAGTCACACATCTATCATTTGGTTTGAGTTGTTCTAATTTATGTTCTGTTTCTGACTTATTTTTATACCTGTAATAGCCACTACTGTACTATTGCTATGCAGTCAAAGTGGCCATGAACGTTTTGTCCACCCCCCTGCCCCAAAGGGAAAGGTTGTTTTATAAAACCAGTTATAAAAGTTATGATTTGGTATTAAATTTGTTTGCTGCCCATCTCACCTGAAAGCAACTCTGAGTGGCTTACATTATTAAAAGTTGAATGTAATAAGTGGTATCAAGCATTCAGACAAGATATAATACAGGTGAATCTACCATGTGCAATAACAAATAATGCTAATATTTGTAGTGCCATGATCCATTCTATCTCTTTGCCTGATTATAATCATTCACATTAAAAATCAAGCTCTAGAAAGATGGAGAGAACGTTATTCACTGTATATAGCTAGGCAAGAATATATATTTGAGTAACATAATACTTAAAAATAAGCTTTTTTAAAGCATACTGTATTTGTTAGCTTATTTGTTAATGCATTTGGGTTATAAAATTGACCTCATACCCCACAATCTTTTTTTTCCCTCCTGGTTCACTTCCTTGCTTTATGAAATCTGCTTTGTGCAAAGGTTTTGGAGCCTGTAACTCTAGCATAAAATAAAGGATGGTTATACCATAGTTTTTAAAACAGAAATTTTATTGCAGAACAAATTACAAACTTCTCAATATGAAAGTACTGAAAGTTCAGAAGTCATGTATTCTGACCTTAATAGAGCATTTCCTCTTATTCTTTCATGCACGAAGGGTGAAATAGAAACATCACATGACAGTAGTTGAATGTTGAAAAGGCATATTAAAATGTTTAATTTTAGATAAGCACAAAAACTTTCTAACATTTTAATTGGTATTAGAAATCATAAACTGAGGAAGACCTCGACTTAAAAGCATTGCTAGGCATAGAAATCCATTAGAGTGATGTTATACCTTCCATGTGCTCTTTCGATTGTTGAAAATGATTGCTCCAGTATTTGGATGCAAAAGAAATAAGAGGGCATGCTGTTTCATCTTATTTGTCATAAATGTTTTTCTTGCTGGTGAAGAAGTAGCAGACAAGTTGTTGTTTTGCTAGAGTATTCCAATAATGCTTTATCATGTTGGGATCTGCATATAAGGAAAGAAAGTTTGCCCAAGGTCATGAATATTTTACAGTAACCATTTTACAATATTTGTCCAGCTTTATGTACCTAAATGATAAGTAACATATATAACACTATAATAGTTTTGTAACTATTTAGAAGGCCAAAAACTGTCTTAAATTTCTGTGAAAAGAAATGCTAAATGTGAGTTTCATGATGCCATTATATAAAATGGCCTAGTCTTCTTATTTATTTACTGATTATTATGGTTCATCACACAGACAGCCAGATGTTTAGACTAGATTTGGCATTTTTATCTACCTCCCTGGTAGTTCTCAAGGACCTGTGATAGGCAGATGTGGATGTTTGATGGTGTTAAAGGTATCATTGCAGGATGTACTTTCTTTTGTCACAGTCATTACTATGGTTTGTTACACAGCCAGATGTTTAGACTAGATATGGAACCTTCATCAACCTATCAAATCCTCCCTAACACCTGGGTAGGCAGATTTTGTTGTTTGGTGATATTAAAGATATTGTTGCAAAATATACGTTTTTTTTTTAAGTAAAACTGCTTTTTGCAATTGACACTGTTATTTACTAAATTTATAAGCTGCTCAAATTCCAGTGACAGTGGTAGTTTGCAAATAATTTAAAACATGAAAAACATGACAAAGTAACAAGAAACAAAAAAGGGTGGATGGCAGGGTAGAAACCAAAGAAAACAACCTAAATTAAAAGTAACCTTCAAAAGTAATCCCCAAAAAGGCTTAATCATTGGGCCCTTCTTCAGATTTTGAGGCCTCTTCAAAATACCACCAGGGCAGGGTCATTCATATCTCAGGGGGACCTCCGTCCAGAAGCAAACACTGTGACAGGAAGTATACACTTCTGGAGTTCCAATAAATGGCATTGCTCAATTGGAGGAACCTCAAGATCAGCAACCCTGACAGACTGAATTGTACAAGAAAACAGATAGATTGTTCCAAATCTTTTAGCAAATGAAGACTAGAGCTAGCACCTCGATGGATCTTAGAAAGAAATGGCGAGCTAGTAAGTATTAGACTAGAATTAATATATTTTGAGCTATGAATAACTCTGAAGTTTCAGTACTGTAAAAGTATTTTGACTAATTGAAACTTACAGGTGATTATGAAAGACAACCACAGATTGAATATATTATAGTAAATTAATTTAGCTATATGTGAAGTTTTTTAAAATATTATCTAAGGGGCAGAAGTTATATTCTTTTATATTCCCTTTTACGAGTATTTGAGATGATGAAGTTCAGCAGTATAGTGGCACATGAACCGTTGTAGTGTGTTATTAATTGAGTCTTTTCACTTGTATTTCTCTTAAAATAATTTATTTGCAACTTCAGTCATAATAGTTCATCAACATTTCTCTTTAAAAATGGATAAAACTTTTAATTTTGTATTGTTTTAAACTGAGACAATCTGTGGAATTTATCAGGTGTGCTGTAGTGACATCTCGTAAATTCCACTTTAATAATTAATAATTTACTACCCCGGTATACAAACATCAAAACTTCACAGACTTGCACACTAGATGCCTGAAAGCATTTGCCTTTTAAATGAAGATTCTCTGCTTTTGCTGCTGAATCTTTTTGTAGAAAAAGATTCTCTTTTGCTCAGTTCTTTTCGCAGAGGCCAAGAGATCAGAAAATGTTCAGTTTTAATTGGTGAATTTCTATGACAGTAAGATGCCTTATTTTATGTATGGTCTAGAAATAAATGAGTGGCTAAACTCTTTGAAATGTGCCAACTGCTGAAAAAGCCATGAGCTGTAATTAAATTGAATGTAGGGTTATATTGTCTGCTTGCCTTGAGCTATAAACTTGATAACAAGCCCTAGAATAGCAAGTATTGTGTTAGAAGTTGGTACGTAATTAGTTATGCAGTTTTCAATCACTTTAGAAGACTTGTCTTTTTCACCACTTTTTTTTTTCTTGCCTTTTGTAATATCAGAAATATGTGTATTCTATTCTTTTTCAAAAGAGAAGATGGCAGTGAATGTGGCTCTGAAATATTAGTATACCACTTAATGTTTAATGGACCATATGTTGTTAATTCTGTAGAAGTTATGTCAGTTCAATTTGGATTCGGTGTCATTTGAAGGAACTTAAAAAGTATATAAAAAGTAAAGGTACTTGAAGGAAGTTGTGATGTTTGAATACTGCTTTTGTAATGTAGAAGTTTCCTGCATTTATTATTTGTGTAATGGCATAGCAGTTTTGTAAGACTGATTCTTTAAATGGGGCAGCAACATTGATGACATGAGTACATTTGAAAGAAAACCCTTCTTTGCAACCAACTTCATTGTAGTAGGAAATATAATGTTACAAGAAAAAAATAGTCATGCAGTAGAGGATTGGGAGTTGCCCAGTATTGGATATAAGATGGGCGGCTACCGGTATTAAAATGTTTGAAATACATAGTCACATGGCATGCCCAATGCTTTGGAGCATTACTCCTGTACATAATGAATTGCCATTAATCTTGAAGCCCCTTTTGTGAACAGGAACATTCATGAATATATTTGATCTAGAACTGAGAAAAGGATAGAGACAGTTTTTGCCAGTTCTTCATGTAGATTCCCTAACTGGAGGAATATTCCAAGCCTTTCAACAGAGATGGACAGAGGCTGTCAACTAAAATTGTTTTCTTTTGTCGCTGACAACATTATCTTCTGCTCATAGATGCTTTTAGCAATAAAACAGAACTGGACATTCGGTTGTCCCTATCCAGCTTGTAGTGGTGGCGATGGGGGACAATAGCAGGGTTGGGGCAGTCACAGCTCTCCATAACAATCCCACTTCCTAATGTAGCCCTTTGGGAAATTGCCCATCCGAGCAGTAAAATAACTTGGCATCCAGAATGCGCTTTATACAGCTCCTGCACATCTTCACTGATCATACCTTGAGAGATAGATTTTGTAGTGAAGAGAAAGCAAGCAAGAGAAAGTAACACTTAATTGAATCATATTGTCTGGATAGTGGAATTTTCCAGAATTAGCATTTGTTGCAGTTTATAGCAATATCAAATATTAGGGCTGAGATCTTACGCTCTAGTTCTCTAACAGGATCAGCTCTGAATTAAAAGAGATGATATTATGACAGTAAAATGTGCCTAATGTACTGGCCTTAATGTTTTATCTATGGTTCCCTGTGGGTGAACCCAAAACCTTCAGTAGAGATAATTAACCATGAATAAGCATATTACATTAACCCAGTCTATACCTAGGCCTTTGGTTCTTCTTGCTAATCTTATCACTCAGTCATGTTGAAATTTCTCCCAAATTAGTTATAATGAAGAAATAGTGACTTGAGATTTAGAAGAAATCATTTTAAAAATATCAATATAAAATAAGTATTACAAATTTAATTAGCTTTTTTGTATTAATTGGTAATTAATTGCCATGTTTTTACTTATCTCCAAGCCTCTATGCATTTGTCTGTTCTGAGAAGCCCCTGGCTTTTAGCCTTTAATCAATTAAAAATTCCATTACAAATCATAGTAGCTAGCAGAGAGAGAGAGATTGTGGTGATTCATTATATCATATTATGTTGCATTATGCAAGTGTAATTGAAACATGTTTTTATTTACTGTTTGCAGTAAATCACGTAACATATATTGGTAGACAAGTGGAATGCATGTATTGTATTGTCAGTCCAACAGTTTTTTTTAATTCAGAGAAAAATTATATTGTCAGTAGTAAAAAAAATCCTGCTTATTCCATTTCTGCTAATGTTCAAGAAGACCAGTGACAAAACTATTACAGAAATGGATCTTTTAAATATAGATTTAACTACATTATATTTTTATTATTACTATTATTTTTATTAAAATTTAACAACATTATTCTTAGCTTTTGTTTTTGTGGCAAATTATGTAAAAGTTTGAACAAAATGATGTTTATTTCTTTTGACTTTGAAGAATGACCATCACATCTTAACTAAATTAGAGTCTACTGTATTGAAGCAATATGGAAATTTTATAAATAAATGTTCATACTGAATTGTGATACAATGCAGTTTGCCTCTTTTGGATTTAGCATAATCCCAGTATATGTAATTGTGACCTGTTCCACAAATCATAGTTAATAAAGTCTTAGCCTAAACCTTGAATCCAGATAATGTATATAGTAATACCTGGGCATAACTAGAACTTTGTTCTAATGCATATGACAGGGTGAAATTGCTTGAATGCCTCTGCTTTTTCATAGTTAGTTTTCCTAGTGTCTTGGATAGCTATGTACAGCAGTAAAACATATGTAATATTGTTTAAAATGTGTTAAATGTTTAAATATATGTACATTTTATAAATGTACATTTTGTGCAATATTTGCACAAATATTGTACAAATGTACAACAAATGCACATTTATGTAATTCATTCCTGATTTCTGTGCATGCTTGGGTATTAAAGTTCTGTATAATAAATAAAATAATGATTTGATGGACACTTAACAGATATTAATGTGGCAAAAAAAGTTTCAAGGTGTGATTAGACTCCTCCAATCTTATTTCCTTCGTACAGAATAATGCTTGCATTGTCCTTGTGCATATGTGTGTGAAAGATGTTGGCATCTAATTATTAGTTTTTAAACAAATCAAAGCTATTGGACAGAGGATATAAGTCATTTATTAAAAAAAAGAAAAATGTCATTTATTATTCAATTGATGAGATGTGCATGCATTTGTATGTGCATATGCATCTTGTGTATGTATAAAAATTAAGGAGTTGGCATTGCAGTGTTACATCTCTCATTGCTAATATTGCAGTTATTGATAAGAAAAAATAGAGGTGTTACGTTATAGATTTAATCATTAAAAAGTAACATGTTATTACTCATGTAATGTTATCTTGCCATTGCATATAATTTTGCATACTTTATCTAACAAAGTCTTTGGATTTGATGCCAACTTCATTGTAATATTTGGTCCAAATGAAGTGATATCTTAGTGATTATTGGACGTTTATGCCATTGTGTAACATACATACATATATTCCTTTGCTTTTATTCTTGCTTGCTCTGGTTTATCTGACCCTCAATGGTAATGGCTCTGATTGGTAACAACAAATCTACACAATGTAAAGAATCCGAAAGAATCACAGTTAAAAGCAGTTACATTTTATTTATTTATAAATAAATACATCTCCAATACAGGGGATCACACTTCAATAGTAGGAAAGACTTCATTTATCCCCCAAAGTCCTCTTGAACAGCCATATTTTTATAGCTGTTCAGAAACATCATAAAAAAGGAGTGCTACAGATAGTCCAATGGAGAGAAGTTACCAGAAGGCTCAATCTCACATGTCTCAGTAAATCTTCTCTACCTGATACCACTCAACTGGGAGAATCAACCCAGTGAACAATCCTAGAGATATCTAGTCCGCCTCGAGTTCCCTTCGGGTGAAGAGAGGCGGGGTATAAATTTAATAATAATAATAATAATAATAATAATAATAATAATAATAATAATAACAACAACAACTCTGCCTTATATTTCCAGCTTTTCTAACATAACTGCATATATTGTTTAGTTAGGGATATTTATTATTCTCATTCCATGTCTTTTTGCAATCATTTCTACAACTATTTTCTTACAATAACAGTGCATCTTTCCTGAAATAAACCCACTGTGATTTACTCTGAAATAAGTATGTATTCCATTGCATCTTAAAGAGACTTCAGAAAAAGCAAAATCAGAGCATGCATCTTATGAAATAGCAAATGTAAGGTTTCAAACAGTTTTCCTAATAATTAGATATTAGTTTAGATTTACTTTTCAAATTAAAAGATCAAAACATGAATTGTAACACTGATTGGATTAAGAGAGCAGAAGTGGCCTAAAGTTACATGATGAATTTCTTTGCTGGAGGATAAACTGCAATGTGTGGATCGTCAGTATTACTTCATCCGGTTGGAATGCTTTCTTCTTCTGCCTCTCTGAATCTAGCCTCTTTTTAATTAAGGGATAAGGCAAAATCATGAAATCTTCATAGTATGTGCACATCACAATAATGGAACATACTCATTATCCAAAAAGTATTTCTAGAGTTATAGTAGGCTGAATATTTAGTTGAGACTTAATTAAAGTAGTGGGATGGAATTTTCAGGTGTGAAAATAAAGTAGTCTCTTATGGATTTTAAGAAAAATATTTCCCTAAACCTATCAGAATTAATACAAATATTGTTAAGTCACCTTCTTCAAAATAATGTAATATGTCTCATTTTAAAATTCAGAAGAAAAATTAAGAATGCTTAATACAAAATAATAAACAATGAGAAGATATCAAGAAACAAAGTGTTTGTATTTAGATATTCAAAATAAATTTTGAATATCTAAATACATTTGATTCACAAAATGATCCAGACAATATCCATTAAACAAAAGATTGTGACATTTGGTCTTTAAATCATCTTCCACATAAATATTGTCCCAGTCACCTTGCTCTGCCAAACCTCGAAGTCTTCCTTTTACCATAAATAAATGTCAAATATTTGACCAATACAACAGGGAAGTTTGTTTACATTCTTTATATTTATCTTAGAAAGAAAAGCATAGATGGTAGCCTTCACTAGATGTAGTTATTTGTTGTAAATAAAAGGATTTGTTCTCTGAGGTTGCCATGGAGCACAGGAAAATTAAATAACTTTGGCTTAGATCATCATAATGGATTAGTTTCCAATTATAATTAAGGTGTTGGTTAGCTATACAACTGCAGGGCATAACTCTCAATTTGCAGTGATGGTAACAATACCTTATGCCTCTTTGTTGAGGCACAATGTTTTTCACACTTGTATTAATAACATTCCATCCATCATTCCACAAGATTTACCATCCAACCCTTAATCTAAAAATGAAATGACAGCATCCTGCCACTTAAGAATGACATTTCTCTGACAATCATGCTTTGCTACTCCAACAACTATAACTGCATGAACTTGTGTGATCATAGCATTAAGTAAAGAAAGCTGAAATAAGTGGATAAGACAGAGGAAGAGCTAGCCAGGGTATCCTATCTGAGATGATAAAAATTCAGATGACCACTAGATGGCAACATATATGACTCTTTGCTACCATCATGTGGTAGTCTGGAATTTTTGCAAAATAAATATGGCAGCATAAGAGAGAAGGGAGCAAAAATGGAAGACTGAAGACAGGCCCATGAAAAAAAGAACCAACAACCATGACAGGATTAAGAGCCGATGGATAGACTAACTCTTTGTAATTCCTCTCTGGACAAAGTGAAGTTATGATATTGTCCATAAGAACTTCTCACAAAGAGACTGCAAGAAAGCTTATAAGTGGATTTAGAGCTCTGGAGGACAAGGAAACTTGCTCAAAGGTACATCTAAGGATACTGAGTTCACATACTTCCTTTTAAAATCACATTTGGAAATTCCTTATTTACTGCTTTCAGGTGTAAGGAACCCTTAAGTTAATATGTTTCACAGCATAGGGTGAATCTCCTTCAATTCTAAGTGAAAGAAGTTTTAAATATAATTCTAAGGACTCAGGTTGTTTTCCAAAATTACAGCAAAAGGTTGGTTAAAAATTTGATTTTAGAGAGCTACAAATGAATTAAGAGTTTAGATAGATTTGAAATATAATTTTGGAATTAAGTATAGGAATCCTTCTTTTGGGAAAATATTTTTCTTTTTAATTCTTAAAAAAATGATAGAATGGGGTTTTGAAGGTTGGACACTAGAGGGAACTAGAAGGAATTGAAAATTATAAGTAAAAGGCAAGAACACTTACATCTAATTTATGCTGAATGGAGCAAAATATTTTAACACTGGACATATCAAAGGATATTTTTGAATGAGGGATCCACAAGTCAACTTTAAGAGTGTCTGCCTCTGTGTCTATACTATAAACACTAGAGAGGCATTATACTGTAGCACTATATGTCGTAGTATGTATGGACACATAACACTAGAGTTTAGAAGGTATATTGAAAAAGAACAAGTTCAACTTCAGAAGATAGAGATTAACTTGAAAGTGGATTTAAAAACTATAGACTACAAGAATGTCATGGAAAAAAATGTCTCATACAGTAGAAACCAACTGATGTGTTAATAATTAAAAAGGAAGATAAGAAACAGATAACAAACTTAGAGAATGACCTGGATAATTGGACTTATTTTGTGAGAAAATTATTATTTAAAAAAAGAAAGAGAAATTGCCTGATATTTATAATTTCACAAGAAACCACTGATAATACAGCTACTATGGCTTAACTCTAACCCACTTGAGCATTGGGTTATAGCATCCTGTCTAAGTATTATTATTAAATTATAAAATCATTTAGCAATGGACCTGCCATGAAATAATTTAGAGAACTGCTTGAAAATGTGTGAGTCTCTGTTCAGCTTTAAATAGAAATTCCATATGCTCCCATAGTTTTATTTAAGAAAAACCCAGCAAGCATACATAATAGAACTATAAAAGAACTAGATATGTTACCAAGGTCTGCTTAACAGTGTATACCTGGGAAATAAAATAACAAATATATGCCAAAGGTACAATATGTCCTTAATGTGGATGACTGGCCTTATATCTTGCATTAGGCCCATTCAGCAATAAATATTTTATTCTAAAGTTATTTAATTCTGAGAATTGAAGTCTATAGGACCTCCCACCACACCCTGTTTTGGCTCCCATGAGGCTGGAGGGAGGCTTGGTAGGCCCAAAACAGGGGCAGGGGGCCTTCAAGGTAGAAAGAAAGAAAAGAGAAAGGAAGAAAAGAAAGAAAGAAAAATGAAAGAGGAAAGTAGGGAAGGGATAAATAAAGAGAAAGAAAAATGAAAGAGGAAAGGAGGGATGGGAGAGAGAGAGAAAGAAAGAAAGAAAGAGAGAGAGAGAAAGAGAAAGAGGGAGAGAAAGAAAAAAAGAAAAAGAAAGGAAGAAAGAAAGAAAGAAAGAAAGAAAGAAAGAAAGAAAGAAAGAAAGAAAGAAAGAAAGAAAGAAAG
>JANHGC010002306.1:145855-167349 GCA_027560395.1 Boaedon fuliginosus | reverse complement strand
GAATGTCTTCAGCTTGAATGAGAAGCGAAACATCTTCAAGGAAAAACAAAGAAAGTCCAGTTGCCTTTTGAAAAAGTACCTTTGGGACAACCATGACCTGGATGACTGAGAATCAAACATTTAACAAGTTGAATGATTGGTATTGGGAACCTTTTTTGGGGAGGGATACATTAAATATGTGTTAATATTTTGATAATGCAGTCCTATTTAATTTTATTTGGGGGTTTCATTGAACTCACTTAACTTTATTTCCAGGTAGGCCTGAATACGTTTGTTTGTGATTAACTTGCTTAGAATATCATCCCACATTACATACCAGGTACTGAAAAATATTTATTGAGACCAAAAAAAAAAAAAACCACCAAAAAAAATCAAAGGAATTATCTCCAACCATAGTGTTATTTTTAAATTTATGGCACCTATTCGCAATTAACATGTTTCATTTTAATACTTTCAAAATGAGTCTCAAAATCTTGCTGTCCACAATCTATTTCTAAGGTTTCACGTATTTCTTAATGTTTCTAAACTGGAGAAAAATTGTATGTCAACATTTATTAATATTTTTAATAATATTTATTATATGTATTTTCTCATACTTGATTCTCTTTTGTATATATGCATTATGAACAGAACTGTATGGAAGTAGTGTAAAAATAACCCCGATAGTAATTAATGGCATCATCCTACTGTTGGACTCTTCACTCCAATATCTCCAATATTTTCTTTCTCCTCATATGATAAAATGTAAAGCTGTGTGATAAATCACAATAAAATATGTAAATGTATATATGTATATGTGTGTATAATGTAACACAATGTTGTGAGTAATAACATAGTATGTGTTTTACACATAGAAGAGAATAAAAATGCAAAACAGTTACAGCAGCCTACCTGTCTCTTTTAATGTGAAAATATTTGTAAGGTCTTATTAGTTGGGGGGGAAAAAAAGATTTCCGTTAATGTAGAGTTCTCCATAAGTTACTATTAGTCTTTAACCTACTATATTGAAATAATAACTATTCAGATCCTATGCAATGAGATTTTTTTTACTGTGGTACTAAATATCATGTATCTTTCAGGATTACAGTTTGCTATATGAAGAAGCAAAGTATTTTCAGCTTCAGCCCATGCTAGGGGAAATGGAAAGATGGAAACAGGATCGAGAGACAGGCCGGTTTTCGAAATCTTGTGAGTGCTTGGTTGTACGTGTTGCTCCGGATCTTGGAGAAAGAATTACTTTGAGTGGAGATAAATCTTTAATAGAAGAGGTTTTCCCAGAAATTGGTGACGTGATGTGCAATTCAGTCAATGCAGGTTGGAATCATGATTCAACGCATGTCATCAGATTTCCATTGAATGGATATTGTCACCTCAATTCAGTTCAGGTATGTAATCAATGTATTAGCTTTTTTCCTTTCTTTTCTTTAAATCTATATTCTCATAATACTGTTTAACTAGATAGAAGCAGGAATAGTTGCCTTCTATATCACACACTACAGAGCAAGGCAGATTTAGACATTTGGAATGCTGTTTGTATGAAAAGAGTTGAGACTTTAAACAATAGATGAAAAGACTTGGACAGAGAAAAGCAAAAATATCCTGTTTAACATTAAATATTAAAAATATAACATAAATATATAGGTAGTGGTAAATAAAGAATCAGAAGTACAGATATATTACTAAAATTTCCTTTCATATATTTTTGATTTTCATCTTGCCTTTTGTATCTTTATGTTTTTTTTTATTCTCTTGCAATCAATCTTATGCAAGATAATTAAAATGCATTAGGGTATCAATAAATAAATGGGTGCAACAGTATAATGAAGTTGTGAAGGACCATTTATACCATGAAATGCAACCCTCCTGCTCAATGCAGGAATTAAAATAGAAAACTGCAAACAGATAGATGTATAATCTCCTCTCAAACATACACAATGAAGGAGAGCTTATCATCTGAGTAATTTCATGTTAAAGGGCCTTTCTTGTTTTTTAACTATAAATCAAAATCATATATCTTGTAACTTAAATACATTATTTCATGGCTTGCATTCGGAACAAGAGAAAACAGGTCCTGAATTGCTATGTGGCACTCTTTCAGGTATTCATATCCAGTTGGCTTTTTAAGGCTATAATTATCCGTACCTTTAACCTTTCTTCATAGGTCTGTCTTAGTCTAGTTTCCTTACCATCTTTCTCTTAACTTGGTCTAGTCATGAATTTTCTTAAAGTGAGTTGCCCAGAAATGAGCACTGTACAAGGTAGTGCTTGACCAAAGGAAATGTTTTTACAGAAACATTACCAAGCCCATGTATTCTCAGTATTGTCCATTTGAGTTGCCTTTCTTCTAAGGTATATCACATGTATTTCTATATATTGCATTTTTCTCTATAAAACAGAATTTCATTCTGTTACTTTGATTCTATCTTTTAAGTTTTAAAAAATTAAAAATGATGTATGTGAATACTTTGGTTAAAAATAAGGCTAATCACTTTATCTTTCTTACCTTCTGTTAAAATTCAGAAAACTCATTCAAAATTATCATGTCAGCTATAGAGAAACATTTCAGAGATACGTTTTAATAATGATGGAATGGATTAATTTATGATTTCTGAATGCCATTTTTTGCAGTTAGGCATCTGTTTGTTCTTTTTATGTTTTGTAGGTACTTGAGAGATTGCAACAAAGAGGATTTGAAATTGTTGGCTCATGTGGGGGAGGAGTGGACTCTTCCCAATTCAGTGAATACGTACTTAAGCGAGAACTTAGAAGGACATCTCGTTCATCTTCAGTCATTCGAATAAAACAAGAACCTCTGGACTAAGGACACTTTTTCTTATGCAACACAAGGGGAACCTTTTTCATGTGCAGTTGGGACACCAAACAGCTTTAGAATGAAAAGTTGAATAAAGATATGTTTATATCAAATATAGAGACCATGCCTGTATTCAGATGAGAGCATTTGGAATAGTAATAATAACTTCAAGGTGTAAAATATGTATATGTGAAACATTACGTTTGCAAAAGAAAATAAAAATGGGTAAGTGAGGTTGGTGCTGTGATGGCCATTAAGTATCCTAGGCCTTAGTAAGGCCTGAAAGACCATGAAGAAGCCATTACATTACTGGAAGCTAACATCTCTTTTCTGTTTTCCATTATTAAATGGCAGTCTGCTTTTCAGTGTATACACCTTGAATCAAGTTTACAGATGCTTGCTTTGGAAGTGACTGAACAGAACTCCAGAAGAGTTTCCTTCATCCATTGCAAAAGAAAAGGTCATAAACAAGGATTTAAAAATGTAGCTTGTACAGAAGTCATACACTTCTGCCCACCTGACAGATGTGAACATTTTTCTCTCTTTCTAAAAAGGATCTAGAATTTATTATTATATAGTAGAGTTGGCCTGGTTTGAGTCTAATGAATTCAGAAGTGTTTTTTAACTTGATAATATATGAAGTACAATAAATTCACTTAAAAGGAACTATTAAAATTGGCATTAAACAACAAGATAATCTTTTTAAAACATAGCTTTTATTTCACTGTTACGCATTTCATGCATTTACAGCTGCAATGCCATATATACACTTATCTGAGAATCAGTCTTGAAGATCTCAGGAGATTACATATAGAATTGCACTGTAAACAATGATGAATTCTGTTTGGAAACAATATGAAGGCATGAAGAAGTTAGTAAAAAAAAGTGGCATCTATTTTAGCAAAAGAAAATCCATTGCGCTTTATAGTGCTACTTTCTTTTCTTCACTGATTTTAGCCTTGTTTGAAAAGGTGGCTGTATGGTAAAATCCCAATGCTATTCCTACAATTTTATAGATTTTTTTAAAGACTTGGTAGAGCAATTAATTGGATATTTACAGAATTACTTCAGTTACACCTAACACCTTGGTATAGCTTCGTCAGTGTTTTTAGATTTGTCCTCATAAATCTTATATTAATTTTTTTTTACAAAGTATGCTTCCATTCTGCATTGTTTTGTCTTTCTCAAAACAGGAAAGATGGTTCCCTACCACCATCATCATCAGTTAGTGGGATTTCATTCACTGTGTTCATTCAGTAATAAAGGAAGCCATTAAAATTATGTGGACACATTCATGAAATTACCGGGAGTCAGGTTTAACGCAAAAGAAATAATGAATTACTTGGTTACTTCTGTATCTGAAGTCATCTGTGTTTAATATACATTTTTATTAAAAGAAGAAATGCCATATTGTCTGGACCCATGAGAATAATTATTGGCTGCTGGTTCTTTTTTTCCCAATATGAGTAGAAAATTTACTGAGAAAACTTTTATTAGTAGGTAATATATGTACTGCATATTGGGATATATTGCAGTTGCAGTTGTTTTATTATCTTTTTTTCTTTACCTATTTTTTAATGTGAAGCTTGGAAAAAAATTGAATGTCTTTTTTTAAAAAAATGAAAAAATAGGAGCATGAATCTATAAAAATAAAAGAATAGCACATAGCTTAGGTGGGTCTTAATAAGATTTTTATGTTACATGTTTTAAAGATCCTCTTCTTAAGGACCAGCATAGTTCCCCCTTTTTTCCCAAGTAATATTAACTAAGTGGGTTTGGAAGAGATTGCAAATTATACTACAGTAGCCCCAAACTGTTCAGAAAATTATGCTTTCCTTGCCTACTCACCATAATAAAACTATCCTTCCCCACAAAGAATCTTTCTATATGCAATCTAACATCCATCCAATATAGCTCTAATCAATAAAAGCTAAAAGCATTATCAGTGAGGGTTTTTTAAAAAATAAAATAACCTAATTACATACCACAATTGAAAGAATAAATCCCTAAAATATGTTGATGGAGAAAAGTAATTTTGTGCTATTCCAGAAGTGAAATCTTGTAAAATTAATATAATCTCATTTATCCAATGTGATATGTATCATAAGCAGTTAAGGTAAAAATGGTGGATGAAAATAATATTAACATACAGTTTCATTGAGAAGGTATACTGAATTTGTGTTCCCAAATCTGTAAATTTGAACAATAGCAGTAATACTGCATTGCTGTATTTGGATTGTTGTTATATGCTTTTTTTTTAATGGGAATTAGTTTTAATGGATGTGCATTTTTTTCTTATTTTGCACTATGATAAAACGGAAGGAACAGAAAAGTTGGAAAAATATTCTTTTTTAATCAGAAAAATCTACAAACATATAAGTAAAATAAAATTCAACAACATTGTAATATTATACACAATCACTCCTTTTTAAAAAATAGATGGTCCAGACACTGAATTTTAAGAACGATATGATGGAGAAATGTTACGTTCTACATGTAAGCACACTATCATTTATAAGAACCAATAGTCTTTACATAGTTAAAACTCTTATGCAAGATATTTGATAGAAAAATGACAGCACATACGTGTTGTTGGAAGTCGTTCTTCCCACTTAAAAATGCTGCAATTCAAATTACTGTTTTTTTGTGTTCGATGGGATATGGAATCTTTGTTGGCAATTTGTTCTTGTTCAGTTGTCTGAAATAGACATTGTAGCATGTTCCTTTCTAAATCTTTTATTAGTCAGATAAACATTTCTTCACTGAATGTTATGAATTGAATTACAGATTGTGGTGGACTGGAATATCAACGACATTGTACTCTAGATCAGTCATGGAATCCGAGGTTATGAGCTGAATAAACACGATACAGGGGTAACAAAATGTAGACTTCTTGGTAAGCCTGATTAGCTATATACAAAGGGAGCAGAATCTTGAACAGTCTGTTAAATGTCATTTGTTAAATCAGATTGGTAGATACGAGCAATAAATATATTAAATAAGAAAAAATGAGCAGCTCTCTTTTTACAAGGTAATAATTTCTGAAACATTGTTATAATTTAGCTTTTTTTTAAAAAAACACCCTGCATTTTATTTCACCAGTGGATGCTACATATTGCTGTAACTCATAAAAAAATGGAACATCAGCTGGCAAGATTATGTATTCTTTCAACATGATTTAAGTGGTACCAAAGGGTCTGCTGGGTACATATACTGGAAAGAGCATACAATACGACTTCCTCAGAATAATGTGGCTGGAGTTGCGAATGAAACAAATTTCTGAAGGCAAATTGATCATTGTTGCGTATATTGATTTTGAATGCATTTTTAACCAGGACAAATGCCTCTTTGTAGTTCTGTGATGTTTGATCTGATTATTTCTTTAAAACATACTTAGACGGCCCATTGTCTAATGTGGACATTTTGACATGTCTCAAAAATGAGTCTAATCAATAAAATTTGTAGAGATATGTTTCTTATTTGATAACACTTAACTGCAGTGGTGATCAGACTGTTTCCCAAACTGGTATACAAAGCAAGAGAGCACATAATATCAAAGATACAAAATAGCTGCAGCCTCCAGGGAGAACAGCTTATACCATAGAACCACTCACTGAGAAATGCTCCAAGTGCTCGATGCAGAAACAAAAGAAATCAAGTTGAAAGTAGGCAGATGAAGGGAATGATACAATTTTTAATATTAGTTTTAAAGCTCTAGAAGTAAGATAGACCACCGATAATTGTCCAGTGTATAGGACAAATAGCAATCAGGAGTAAGTGTATTTGCTTTACACATACTGCAACTTCCTGTTGAGCTGAAGTATATCAAATAGAACAAATGCAGGTTTGTCTACTCAAGGGATTCTAATCACAGCTCTTCTTTAAGCTATGGAATCTGATTTTTAACTTTACAAGTAGACTAAATATTTAGGAGCATCCTTACCTAAATTCTGTATTTTTTTTTTCATCAACATATTTGTCTTCCTTTGATCACCAGCTTGCCAAAGATATTGGGGAGCGAAATAGATTTTTTTTAACCTTTGCAATAATTTTGACCATTGTTCTTTTTTATTATTTCTTTAGAAAGTAAAAAACCAATTATTCTGTCATTCCTGTCCTTCAAAATTCTCCATTAGGAATTACTTCCATTGGACAAGTGGCATTTGAATACAGACATTCCTGCAGCCTGAGGTTTATTTACTGTGGAAATGAAACCAAGAAAGCTCCAAGCCCCTTGGGCCAGTTAAATATTTCAGACTTCAATGTGAGTGCTTTATTATTTCTTCTGAGAGTAAGAGATCACCAGGAGTAAGATCAATACTTTGCATTAAAAGTTTCTTGTCATCTTTGGCTATTTCCTCACTGATTTGATTACGTACACCTAAGAAAAATTGACATGTTAGATCACAGTGTTCTCTATCTGAGGCTATTGCTTCCTTCAAGTCTTGCAATCTTCTATTTTTAATTCAAAATTATATTGGAAAGTTGGATATTTTGTTTTATTTATCAATTTGTTTCTTCAAGAAAAAAATTGAATTTTTTTTCTCTAAAAAAGTGTTGATCCTTTTCTTTTATATCATACTGACCACTTTCCAATTTAACAATGGACATTCAATATAAAAATTATTACACATCTGAAGTCATGTTTGTTATAAATGGGTACAAAGGGTAAGAGCAACAGAGTCCCTCTGAGAGAGATGGGTAGTTCAGAAATATGAAACAAGTCAAACTATATAGGTTACAATTTTAATTTGCATTTTCTTCATTTCAGCTGAGCTCACATATACAATAGACATGAATTATTAATTGTTAAGTTTACTATTAAGGAATTATGAAGAGCCCAATTTAATGTTTCTAATTTATAAAGAAAATACAATTTAAAAACAAGTCCTGGTTGATGTTGAAAAACTACCCTCTATAAATTCCCCCTTTCCTATCTATAAACTCAGCTCTTTTTTTAAACACTATGACAGTGGCCTATTTCTGTGTCTGTTCTTTATTGCTGATTATAACTGTCAGGGAATTATACTAATATTAAAACACAGGATAAATTGAGCTAGACATCAAAGGACGAAAGGAAAATTGAATTGCCATTTTCCAGCTAGCAGCCCCATAATCTTTATGATGCCTAGTTCTACTGTATGTTTTCCTGAGGTTTCCATACAATTATTTGTCCTGCATGACATTTGAACATCATTACATCCCCCAAGAGGGGAAAATCATAAATCAATGTCTGATTAGAAACTGTTATCAACATACAGATCCCAAAAGAATCTCAGTGGGCTTATGATCTCTTTATTACTAAATTATTGAGAGACCATATGTTTCAAGTGAGGGAATCATACAGTAACAAAACTTTAATCTTTAAACTTTATTAATACTAATTACCATATTGGCTGGAAATACAAACCAGTGGGTAACTACAATTAAGATTTTATCATGGGTGGACAGTGGAATGGGAGTCATGGTACTGCTTTCTCTCTGGTTTAAGCTGCACTTGATCACAACAAATGAATCCCTTCATAATACAAAAATATGAGGTTTTATTTTGTCAGTGTTGCTTTTCCAGTGGAAAATGTTCATTATGAGATCTCTGGCTTGGCCTAGTTTTTGGTTCCAGCAGCCTATGATTTATAGCTATATACTATGTTAATTTAACTCTGTAACACACTTTACATATGTTTAGCATTATACCATTAGCATTAAGCACTTGACTTGATAGTTTTTTCTTCCTTGTTATTCTAATACAGCTATTACAGCTATTCTAATTATTGGTACCTTCAGGATTGAGCCATATCTTTTAGGAAGATTTGTTTGTGAGGCTAATTAGTTT
The DNA here is from genome assembly GCA_027560395.1 of Boaedon fuliginosus. Classification (NCBI taxonomy): domain Eukaryota; kingdom Metazoa; phylum Chordata; class Lepidosauria; order Squamata; family Lamprophiidae; genus Boaedon; species Boaedon fuliginosus. The sequence continues at coordinate 158,704 of JANHGC010002306.1, read as the reverse complement.
ATTTGATGAGAATGGACATCTGGTAGTAGTTTGCAAAGATTAGTTTCAATGAATATTTTGTGTTTTCATTGGATATTATCGATTAAAACGAAGCAAGTAATTCTTTTCTCCTATATATTTCATACACATAGTTATGAAGTTGGAACTAATTTTTTATTAAATGGATTATGTGATGTACAGTTGCATTAAACTTTCTTGTTAAGTTTGGCTAACATTAAGCCCTATAGTTACAAGGTAGTAACTATCTGGCTTAATGTTATGTGTACTATAGATGTTCAAAGCATAATGCTTTTGTTGTGGCAATAGAATCCATATATTTTAATAACGATCTTAATTCTTTTTTTAAATAATCATTCTTGCTCTGTTGATTGAATAAACCTATCTCTCTCATTGGTTTATACAGCAATAAGCTTAACTAACATCCTCAGTTAAATTTCCTACAGTTTATTTTTTAAAAGTATGTGAATGAGCAGTTTATGTAATCCATGTTCAAAGTCTATTCCAGAACTACTCAGATGACAAACAGTTTGGACTTAGAGAAGTGAGACAATTCCAACTGGTGCTACTAGAAAAATAGTACTGTAACTTTTCCTGGTACATTATTGATCATTAAAAGTTAAAGCCACAATGCTTGCAGCATTATCAAGCAATATCTACTAAATCCTGGAAGCATGGAAGATAACTGAAATGTAATCTACTGCACAGCAGCTCTGCTAGTGATGGATAGTAAAACTGAAGCAGGTCTAATGAAAAATTAATGAAAACAGTTCCATAAGAAAAATGATCTGTTTTCTCCCACCTTTAGTATCGATTTGAACTGCCCCTGTAATTGGAAGAGTATAATTTTGTCCTAAGGTAAGTATGAGAGGGGAGGGTTGAAAGTGAACATATAATTCAGATTGTATTGCTGACATACTTTCACTGGGAAAGTATGGATGTTGAGGGTACTTGTGATTCAAGACTTCAAGCACCTATTTTTCCTGCCATGTATTTGCCTGAAGCTATGCATGAATAGTGGATTACCAGTATTTTGTAGGTAAATCGGTAGAAAAGTATTTAAGATAAATAGCTTTCATGCAATATAAAGAACAAGGTCAACATGTTTTGTGTAATCTGGATTAATTTTATATTAATCTATTCTACATAATTTCATAATTCTGAAATTATATTTTAAAATGTATACGGCAGATGGAAATGCAATAGCTATATCATGGACATTTAGGCTTAGGAACAGAAAAAAAACTTACATTGGGATATCATTGTTGCTCTTAAGGAATAATTAAACGGGGCAGAAATATTTCACATATGGTATCAAAATCACTATCTTTTCACTATCATTTTGCATCATAGATTTGTGAGTAAATTTAGTATGGCCACTACTAAAACAGCCCTTCCAAATTGTGTTTACTATTAAAAACAATGTTTGCTGTTTTTGAATAATGAATTATAGAATAGTCTTGGTTAAATTGTGAAATAACAGAATGCCAACCATTAGAGTTGTCAGTTCCTTCAAACGGCAGCTAGTGAAACAGTTTCAACTTCTTAAACTTCCATGAGAATGTGAAAAGGGACATTACTGGTGCTTTTTGTGATATTAGAGAGAAGGGATGAAGGAGATTAGGTTGCATATTAGGAATGTGTTTGGAATGGTTATGTATCCATAAAGCTTTCTTATTCTCCCGATATGTGATCAAAAGAGAAAATGATTGTAGTTCTGGAACTGGGATAGTTGTATTTGGATCAATTGAGTGAAAACTGTTTATTTAAAAAAAATCCAACAACATAAAATGTGAGGGGAGAGAGGGAGAAATAGTCCATTTTGCACCTGAACTTCTTCCATTGATACAGTCTTGACAGGGCACATGAACAGGAAACTCCTGGACTTAGACCAGGTTTCCTCTGGTTCCAATTTTATGTTTTTGCATATTTCTTTTTAATACAAAATAACGGCAAGGTAAGTAGCTATGTCTGAAAGTGTGGGTATCTGACAAGATATTGTATTCTGATTTATGACAATTTACCTTTGGAACAACTATTTCACATCATTTGTAAAACAAAAGCACCTCTTCTTTTTCTTTTCATGCTGTTTAGTTCTGGGCAGTTTTTCTAGTTATAAATCAACATCTTCACTATCTCGATTTAACCAAGACTATTCTATAGGTACAGAAGAACAATAAGTTGCCCGAAAGTTGCAATTTGGTATAAGTAGTTTTACAAGAATATCATCTGAACTACTCATACTTTTCTAGAGAATGAGTAGAGTTACTCATTCATATAAATTCAGTAAAATGTTGCACTAAATCTGTTAATGCTCAAAATCCATCTTTACTTTCTAAGTTAAATCTGAAAAGAAGAATGTTCCTAAATTAGCAATATGTAGAGTTAAAAAAAATTGTCCAAACTCATTTTCTCAGTCATAAATTAGAAGTATTCAACTATAGTGCCCATCATGCTCAACTTTCTGATAAATAGATATATTTTCTTAAAAATGATATTACTTTAGTGTTAGTGTGTAAATGAATGTCATCCTCACCACAATAATAGATTGTGTGGTGTGTTTAGTAGAATGACTAGAGTGTTATATGATATTCCCAAGCAACTTCCATTTATTTCAGCAACTAAAAGGCACATGATTAGATTGTGTCTCCTCTTGGTTAATAAATTGGTCATATGTTTGAGAGAGGGAGTGATGAATATTTTAGAATTCTGTAGGTTAAAATGGGAAGTTAAATAAAACAAGGAATGCAATGGCAAACTATTCCCATATTCTTGCCAAGAAAAGGACATAGGCATAGAGCTCAACTCAAAGAAATTTTATAATTTTATTAAAGGAAAAGTGCTATACCATTGAGAACATGCCATTGAGTACATACCATTGAGTACCATTGAGAACATAAACCCTGGTTTTATAAATTTGAACAACCTCAATTGAGCCCAAAATTTATGTTGTTAATAAGATTGTAAGGACTTCCCTCTCCTCTCCGCTCAAGAAAGTAGAACTCTTGAAACAACTGGCATTTCAAAAGGAAACTTTTATTGAGGGAAAGGGATAGCAAGACAAAGAAAGCAGGATCTGAGGATTGCCACAGAATTCTGTTAGATTAAAACAGCTAGAGACCCCTCCCCTCGGTCTGGTGTCAAATAAACCAATCCACAGGTGCGAAAATGTTTTGAGAATTGCAGGTTGAGAAGGTGATAAGATGCTGGAGTTTCCGGAGCTGAGACAAAACAGATCCCCCACCCCTTCTTGTTCCCAGGAAGGTAAATAAAAGCACAGAATAGATAGGGACCAGGAAGAAGGTTATAAACTGCAGCATACCTCCAGGCCCCCTTCCCACCAGAATGGCAGCGTCCCAATAGGGATCTATGGGACTTAACAGAGATATTTGTTAAGTGAATTTTGCCCCATTTTGAGACTTTTCTTGCCACAGTTATTAAGCATCATTGCAGTTGTTAAGATAGTAACATGGTTATTAAGTGAATCTGGCTTCCCCATCAATTTGGCTTGACAGAAGGTCACGAAAGGTTATTACATGATCCTGAGATACTGCAGCTGTCATACATGAGTCAGTTGCCAAGCGTCTGAATTTTGATCACATGACCATGGGGATGCTGCAGTGGTCATAAATGTGAAAATAGTCATAAGCCCCTTTCTAGTGCCATTGTAGCTTTGGAGGGTAACTAAACAAACGGTTGTGTGTTATATGTTGAGGACTACCTGTATAGATTTTTTAAAGTAGATTTTGACTGGAGAATAAAGCTATCAGGTATTAAATAAGTTGAGATATTGGGGATAAATGAAGAGTGGTGGGGGGAAAGGGAGCATTATTATTTTGCTCGTAATTGTGTATTTAGAAGTAATAAAAAGCAACCATTATTTTACTTTCCTGAATGCTGCTCTTTATACTTAGACTTTTCGTGTATTTTCAGCTAAGGAATATAGGAAGTACAGCATCCATTTCCGTTTTGTCAAAGGAAAGAGATTTCATTTCCATTTTCCCCTTTCCATGAAAATCTGTCATTTACAATTTCAGTATTAATCCGTTTTTCTAAAAAATAATGGTCACCTCAACACAGCATTAATGAGTTTCCATTAGTTAGTTCATCATTCTTGAAGCCTTCCCCAGGCAAACAGTGACAGTCCTTTCTCTCATCTATGGATTTCCATTCTGTTTTTTTTTTTTTCTTTTTAAGGAGAGAACACAGGTTTAGGGCAGTAAACACATAGATATTAAACTAAAGATGAGAGAGCAAGCCAAAATGGGTTGCTAATTTTTTGTCAGTCTTTACCAAAGGGTCTTCACCGTGTTTTAAATTCATGAAAGAAACAGGAAATTGTGTTTTCTCATGTCACTTGCTATAATAGAAGTATTAACCAAATGGGAACTGTCTAATGTTAGCATCAACTAAAAGTTTCAATATTTTTTTAATTTGTGAAACTTGGAGAAGAAAGGAGGAGTGGAATGGTAACTGAAATGCCTAAAAGGAGTTACTGTATGTTTCTCCCACTGGTTTCAGCAAACTCTTCAAGTTTTCTCAAGACAAATGCTGATATGAAAAGATACTTTATACCAGAACCAGGCTTTCTCTATATAATTTAAGAACAAAATTTTGACTGATTTTCTGGAATCTCAGAAAAAAAAATTATATTAACTGCCGGGTATCAAATCTTCAACCTTTTGAATCGAAGTTTGTATCTGTGCTCAAAGTGAATTATGTTATTTCCACCATCCAAGAATCCCAAGTTATAAAAAAGTTGGGGGGCAAACAAATATTGCCAGTTAGCTTCATCTTCCAAAGAAGAACATTGTTGTCATTTATAAATATATCAAAGGATGTATGTTTCCATGTGCATATGTATCATCTTAAAGAAAGTTCCAGATAGAGTCTTTGAGGGTAGTAAAGTTTAAAATGGTCTGATAGATTCATTCCACCAAGTGTTGCCTTCCTTCAAAGTTTCTGGATCTCCATACAAAAGTCAATATGCCTCTGGAAACATTTTCATTTTTGCCTTATGCACATCTCCAAGACACTCCATAAGTCTCTGCTCCACCCACTCCTTCATTGCTGCAATGCTTTCTTACCACTCTTGCCTTCAGCAATTTTTCCCACACCACTCCCTGTGCGTGGAAGGACCTGCTGTTCTGCTCTAGAAAGCTTCTCTTCCTAAATCTCTCTTAAGGCATCTCTCCCAGCCTTTTTTTTCCTTCCTAGGTTTCTGTAGAGGAGCATAGATTTTACAACAACTTCCTTGTTTAAATAATTTTTGCTTACTATACAAAATAGAAGCCAGAATACTTGAATTCACTTTTCATCTGCAGCCTTTCAAAAGAGTTTGCAGATATAGTCCAAGCTTCATAGGTAGGATAATCATAAATTCACTAGTTTCTTTGAGCCTCTTTGGAACTCTATAGACAAATTAAGCACTGGTATGGGCAAGACTTCCCTTACCTTGAGTATATGGACAGCTGTTCTTGCAATTGTCTCATCACTCAAATAAATGAAGTTGAGATACATTCTGACTTTCCTACTCTTAAGAGTTACACACTTATAAAGCTGACAAAAGATGAAGTACTTCTCTGCATTGCATCTTGCCTTGGCCTTTTTCCCTCTGAACGATAATTAGCCGTGAGGCCCAAGGCTATTTATCTTTAACATGGGAATATGGGCTGAGATTAGATGGCCATCTTTTTTTCTTCACATTTCAATGAGAAAGAGGAGCAGCAGCAGCAAATGCTCAGTGCTTCTCCTCCCTACTCATTTGTGCCATTCAGTTTTTCCAATGCTTAATTATTGTTATTAATGGAGAGTACATTTAAAAAAAAACTAAGTCATTTGGCAATTCAGGATAGAGGGAGAAGTATATTACATTTACAAAATGATCAGGTACCCAGACCAAGTTTTCAGTGTTTTAACACCAAAATTGTCAGTTTCCCATATCAGAAATCAGGCTCCACAAGAATACTACAACTAAGATTGATTGAAAATGGCTATATTAAAAGAATCTTGCGGATTCTGTTGTATTTTTTCCTCCTCCCACCCCCACTCCTTGTTATACCTCAGTGAATGAGGGGAGAGCAGCTCAAGTCTGTCCCTAATCCTACCTCAAGGAGTGATTCTGGGCTATTTTCTTTTCTTTTCTAATGGTTTCTGAATATTTCCCTCAAATTCATCTCTATATTCTCCACAAAAATAAAAAAACATACTATTTATAACAAAACATCACAGCAATTAAGTAGAAACAGACCATATTAAAATTACTTATAAAACAATCTATACAGCCCACTGAAGTAAGCCAAGAGGATGTAAATCTTCTTCAACAAGACTTGCATATTTAGAATATCAAAATCCAATATTGTATTTTGGTAGGATTGTATTTATGAGATTTATTACAAGTAAATTGATGTGTAAAGACACAGGCTTTAGATATTCTGCTAAAATTATCTGGGTTCGATAGGCACTCTTTTTGGGAGAAATATATATAAAAAAAGATCTGTAGGGTTGCCTAAAAATTTCTGTACAATGAAGATATACTGAAAAAATATTGTAACACTAGCCAATAACACGGCGTTGGACGGGTATTTATTTAGCCCAATCCTGTATTAGATAGAAAAATCCTGTAGTCTGGACACAGTTGTACTGTCTGTGAAGCTCTAGTTGTAGTCGCTCTATGTTTCTGAAACTCTAGATGTAGTAGCTCTATGTGTCTTAGTCTCTCGCGCAGCATTGCAAGTCAGAGGGAGCCCTCTTGTGGAGTACTATGAAGTCATTACGATGGCAACTCCAATATTTTTAAGCACACAGGGGTACCCAAGGGGTGTTAGGGGTGTCATACCCCCACAGCATTTGTTTATTTTATTTATTTTATTTATTTATTTTGATTTATACCCCCACAGCATTTGTTTATTTTATTTATTTTATTTATTTATTTTGATTTATACCCCACCTCATTTCCCCGGTCAAAGGGAACTCGAGGCAGCTAACAATGGTTAAAACAATCAATACAGTATAAAACATTATACACACAATCAACAAGCATTCAAAAGGAAGAGATAGTCAGTTCCAGGCCTGCCGACAAAGCCAGGTCTTCGGGGCTTTTCGGAAGGCCAGCAAAGTGGTGCTGGTCCTAATCTCGGGGGGAAGCTGGTTCCGAAGGGCCGGGGCTGCTTGTTCCCAGAGGGTAAGTCATCTGTGTACCAAGTTTAGTTGAAATTGCTTGAGCCGTTCCAGAACTATGCTGGAACATAAACACACACACACACACACACACACACACAAATTAAATAAATTTATAAAATCTCAAGCCTACACGGGAAAAGACCCGATTACACCAAGACTTACATACCTACACCCGTGAAAATCTACGAAAACAAATATATATATATATATATTTATAGACTTCATTTTAGGTTTTCTTGCATGCTTGTAGTTTAACTATAGATTATTCCATGCAAGCACATCTAGTCCAAAATACTCAAATTCTGTTTGACTCCATATCTGTATTTTCTTGTTGAGCAGAAGAATATACCTGCCCTTTTGCATTCTTTCTTTGTGTACTATGAATCTTTTGAGAATAGTTGATCATTTACTACATCACAAAAATTTGTTTACTTTCAATTTTTTCTTTTAAAAAATGCCTAACAGAACCTGAAATAGAAGAAACGATTGATCAAAGCAGCACAGAAACTTAAGGGAAGGTGGATGAAAGTGGATATAGCAATGCATATATATGCATCCCTTTAATTTCATAATTTTACATTAAAAATAGGATAAAAATATAGAACCACACAGGAGCATATAGATGAACCATTCAGGAATAGATGCATGTACCAGTACAATAGCACAACCATATAAGATAAATTAGCAGCTTCTGATTTTTTAAAGAAGGCAGACTAAAAAAAAAAGTCTGGCTGCTGTTTGATGTGCCATTGGTCCGGATTTGGTTTCCACACCAATTATTACAGCAGCTGCTTCAGGCTAGGCTGTTTAACAAGCTTTAGCTATTTCAAATGCTATCTGTTCTTCTTGAGGGTGCAGGAGATGGAAGCCCTTTCCGTTTCAGCTTTTAAAATTCTTCACAGTACATTTGAAATAATTCAGAACCCCAATTTTGTTACAAAGGTCCAGCATGCTACTTTGTCTTCCTCTAATAGGACAGTCAAATTAAAGCAAACCAGCAGCTTGAAAATAAGAGGATCTGGGAGAAGAAAAAGAAAGAAACAATCAGCCAGACATAAGGAATCTGGGGCAGAAAAGCTGAATTTTAGCTGCTTGCACACACATCTGCCGGCTGAAACCGGTTTCGCTGGCAGTTGCCCAAGGACAAACGCCACAGGACTGCTGACTCTCGGATGCCCTTTGGTGGTATGCTTGAGTAAGTCAGATATTTTTTAAAAGGTGCTTGCCATGAAGGGAGATAATGCTGAGCACTTTATGCCAGCTTCAGTTCTTTGTGTTCTACAAGCCTCAATTAAAAATGCCCAAGTCTTGTTTTCCTGGCATGCCAGAGGATAGGGTGGAATTTGCTTTCTTTCCATCACTCCTTAGATTTCTTTTTATGAGACAAAAAAGTTGGCATTTGCCTGCAGCGTGGCAGCGCAAGAGAGAAAAGCACTCTGCTTTCAGGCTGTTTACCCCCTTGTGCCTCTCTTTGTACAATATTACAAAGAAATGAAGGTATTTGATGTCTTGGCTCAGAGAGGCACTGAAAGAAGCTGTAGTTTAATTTGCAGCATTTTTCAGCAGCATTGCCTGCTTCAGCAGGTTATAGCACCTCATCCAGCTTGCCTGATCTCTGAAACAGCAGGGTAGGCCCTTGTTAGTGCCTGGGAAGCAGAGGGCTGTTGGCAAAACCAGGGAGGCAAAACCTCCAGAGTGGCAAAACATTTCCATAAACCTGCCAGGAAAGCCACATTGATGGCACCAGTGAGTGTAGCAGGGTTTTTCCTGAAACGGGCATCTCTGGGCTAACCTTGATGACCATTTCAATTGTTAGCAAGCCATGTGGGCCCTTTAACCTGGCCTCAAAGGCACGTCTCATTAACTAGACCTCACAAAGCAGGTTGCATACTACTGTTACTTTATCCATTTTGGCTGAAGTAAAAATGTTAGGCTGTTCCATAAAGAAGTCAGAGTAATACACTGATTTTTGTTTGAATGAGGAATGCCAAAATAATCCCCCCATGCACTTGTTCTTTATTAAAAGGGAGGCAAAGAAAGCTTTAAAAAGCTAATCTTATTTTATGAGAAAAATGTTTTCTGCTCATATGTTGCCCCTATGCATTACATCATATGTTATTAGGAGTTTAACTGAGCTGTCCAGGCCTCAGAATTGCTCCCCGTGAGAAAAATAAAACTATAGCCTTTATAAAAGAACAAACCTTATGTTACACTGGCATAAAAGTCCATCACTATTTTGCACATGAATGAATTTTTAAGGGTTTTTCTAAGAGTTTTAAATTCGTTTTAACATATTATAAATTATTTTTATATTGCTTTTACTATTGTAAGCTGCCCTGAGTCCCTTAGGATAGGGTGGCCTATAAATTTTATTAAAATAAAATAAATAAATAAATTACATACATACTTTTACCAAAAGTCCTTTAGACAGAACCACATACAAAATTTTACATTTACAGTCTAGTAAATTTATCCTTTACCGCAGATAATGAGAATTGTACATATAAACCTATTTATGTGGGACCATTATTCATTTCACATGTGAAAATATTTTACAGGCACCATATAAATAATTGATAAATAAAATTTAAAGCAGTCTGAAGTGGTGGATACTCTGGTTGCTAGTTTCAGTATGATTCAGTTATCCATCAAGTCCCTTTCTGTACAATGAAAAAGAAGGAAGAACATGTCCTTTTGCTTAGATAGTAAAATATTTCTGGGAAGACATGGATGGCTTCTACAGAATTCTGAATTCTTTTTTGAAAACATCTTTGAATTTTGTTTATTAGCTGTACAGTAATTCTAGTAATGATGTTATTCTCTTCATAGAAACTGGGTTAATGTTAACATATTCCTCTATGTTATGTACACATATTATGTTTAGGGGAAGAGGGGAAGACCACTTCACATAGCATCCTTCAGTTTGACTACAATGGCTTGGACTACTGAGTGTTGATGTGGTTTTGTATTCATGCTGGCTTATAGTCTTAATTTAGCAAATTCCATTCTATCACAAATGGGCCACAAGATGTACTCTAGAAGGGAAGATGGAGGTACCTCCTAATCACCAACTGTTGGCAGCACCTAACCAACCTTGGTTGACCTAAGAACCTAACTTAACTGAGGAAATCTCTATCTATAAAATAGAAGTAAGGGTGAGGATGTGTGTTTGTATGTGATCTATACACATCTCCACCCCTTGCTTACCATAGTAAGATCAGCACTGGTGGGGTCATGAATGCCTTGGGGGAGCTTTGGGGGGCTTTTTCTCCCCAAAAGGGTGGCAAAGAGGACACAAAGCAGAACCCTGTACTGTGCATGTGCATTACAGCCCATATTGGCACTCGGCTGCAGCTGTTCTGTCAAGCCACAGGTGCCTTGACAGAGCAGTGATGTGGGAGGAGTTGGCAGGGGCTTAGGAAGCCCCACAAATGGCTGTGATCCACCAAGTGCACCCCATCCACCGGAGCCACTGTCAACAGCTGATTTCCGCCACTCTCAAAGCAGGGGAGTAGCGGCAGCACTGATGCACAAATCAACTGCTGCCGGTGGCTCTGGTGGACAGGGTGTGACGTTGCTGTGGAGGCCGACTGAGGAAAGTCCTCCAAAAACTGAGGAGAGGATGGTGAGGGAAGCGCGGGCAGCAAGTTAAGCAGCTGTATGTGTCAGTCTGAGAGGAGGTCGGTTGGAGGGGGAAAAAGATGATAAAGACCAGCAGAAGGAGGAGGAGGCAAGAGGGTGCAAGGTGAGGGTCAAGAAGACAATGAAGAGGAGTAGGAAGGAAGAAGAGGGGGAGGAGCAAGAAAATGATGACGACCAGGAGGAAGAGGAGGAGGGAAGAAGATGAGGGAGAAGGGGGAAGAACACCAAGAAGAGGAGGATGGAAGAAAAGGGGGAAGAAGAGGGGGGAGAAGGAGGAGGGGAAAGAAAATGATTAAGAGGAGAGGAAGGAGCAAAGTGGAGGAAGAAGAGCGGGAGGAGCAAGAAGACAATGAACAGAAGGAGAAGGAGGGAAGAAGAGCAGCAGAGGAGGTGGGAAAACACAATCAACAGGAGGAAGAGAAGGAGAAAGAGGAGAGAAGAAGGGAAAGAACATTATGAAGAGGAAGAGGAGGATGAAGATAAAGAGGAAGAAGGGATGAAGACAAAGAGGAACAGAGGTAGCATCTGGCCTTCAACACCACAGGACATGCTAGAACAAATAGACTTCTTTTACAAAAACAAAAACAAAACCCAAACCCTGAGCAATGCCGGGTCATCAGTTAGTCTTCTATATCTATAAAAGAGAGGTGGGTTTCGTATGTGTGTTTGTATGTGCTTTATACAAACTTACAATTCTGCACCAATTGACCTCAAACTTGCCAGATAGGTAGAAAAACATAGTAAGAAATGCACTGTCAGGTCTGGAAAGGTAGGGTTCATTTTTCACCCTTTTTGGGGTGCAAAGAGGACACTCGCAGCAACTCTCCACTGTGCACGTGCAGATTTTGGCCCACCATTGCTGCCACAGCTTGCACATGCGCACAGTGCCTTTTCAGTCTCGGAGCTGCCTTCACCCTCCCCTCCTGGCCCCCTCACTGCTGGTGCAGAACAGTCACAGCTACTTCCCTTTGCCATGGGGTGAGGGAGGGGTGGGTGGCTGGTTCTCACCTCGCTGCCTGCCATTCCTGTTGCCTCGAGGTGACAGAGGCGGTGGACGGCAGAGGAGCCTCCTCTCCCAGCCACTCCCACCCCTCACCTCGCCACCTGCCATTCCCATCACCGTGAGGTGTGGGAGGGGGTGGGTGGCCAGCAGAGGAGCCTCCCCTCCCGGCCACTCCCCCCTCACTCACTTTGCCGCCTGGGATTCCCCTTGCCGCAAGGTGATGGAGTGAATGGGTGGGTGGGTCACTGAAGGGAAGATGATGACCATTCATTTAAAAAAAGAACCCGGCCAACGCCGGGTCATCAACATCCACAGGAGGGCTGCGGGACTGCAAAAAGCACTGGGAATGGCTGTGCCTCCCGCAACCTCTCAGCTCACAGTCGCTTACAGCAGCCCTTCCCAGTGCTTTCTGCACTAGTATTTATAGATGTACTAGCTGCTTACCTGGCCTTGCCCAGGTATTTTTTTTTTGTTGTTGTTGTTGAAATGAAGGATATTGGTGGCTGTTTATTGAATAAAAGTAAGGGAGTGTGGGAGCACAGAAAGCGGTGGGAACGGCTGCGCCACCCACAAAAAAGAAAGCCCCCTCACTTTAAAGAAGCGGCTGTGATTTGCCAGTTGGTTTTGCGCCCGGAGCTTCAGTATTTACGCCCAGATGACAGCCTTCTTAAAAGCAAAGGGGGCCCAGGAGAGCAGAAACTGCTGGGAATGGCTGCTGTAAGTGACTGGGAGCTGCTTTCTTTTTTGTGGCTGGCGCAGCCGTTCCCACCACTTTCTGTGCTCCTGCAGTCCCTTACTTTTATTTATTTATTTATTTATTACATTTTTATGCCGCCCAATTCCCGAAGGACCTTGGGTGGCTTACAACATGGATAGCAATAGCAACCAGATGTTATATACTGCTTATCAGAGTTGTTACAACACTCCCCAAGCAGTTACAGAGTCAGTTTATTGCCCCCAAACAATCTGGGTCCTCATTTTACCAACCTTTAGAAGGATGGAAGGCTGAGTCAACCTTGAGCCTG
>JANHGC010002306.1:77107-88438 GCA_027560395.1 Boaedon fuliginosus | reverse complement strand
TGATTCATTGAATAGCTCTTCCTGAAGGAGTAGATGGCCCTTTCACAAAGGTGGGGCTGAGTTTCTAGGGGGAGGGGGGAGTGCTAACTTCCTACAGTTCTCATTGCTGATGTCACTTAACAAACACACAAACTTTTTCAGTTTTTTATTGTTGTAAATCTTTATATTTTATTGTTTCAGTATAATATATGTACAGCATTAATTGAAAAAAAATTACATTTTGTTCTTAGATAATTTAGAGTTTTGAAAATAGAAATATTCTATCAAAATTTATTACAAGCATTAAAATATTTGACATCAAAAGTTTACTGTAACAGAAACCTGCAGTTTGCATCAATGAAGGTTTCAGTCTAATGTTGTAGTCCCATATAGTATTTATATATATTACATATATATTAATTTTAAAATTTTCCTTCTTACCCCGTAGTATCCTCAATCTTGGATCCACTACTACAGGTCTGGGAGTTAGAGGATTCTATGCAGTATCTTAGCTGCTCCTAAAATAGCTGTTCCTTAGCTCTGACATTGTTCTTAGATCTGTTGGAACCATTGTCCCAGCTTATGAGTTAGGGCCCTGAGTGCTCCTACCACCACCAGAACCACTTTGGCCTTTACTTTCCACTGCCTCTCTATTTCCTTCTTTATACCCTTGTACTTCTTCAGCTTCTCATACTCCTTCCTGATGTTGCTGTCACCTGGCCCACAATGTCTGGTTGATTGGCTAGTACCTGGCTTTCTGGATATTCCACAGGATCTTAGCCCTGGTATTCTTAACAATTTTCTGTGGGATCTCCATCTGAACTTGGGAGGATCTAGCCCTTTTACAATGTCAGTTTGGTTGTGCCATTACCACAGGCTCTTAGTTTAAAATATACATCAATGCGCTCCAAAACACAAAAGAGCCAATACCATAACACAGGACAACACATATGCACAAGCCTTCACAGTACTCATTACTAACCAGAACTACAGTCTTCCCCACTGCTACTACACTTCCTACTACAGCTGTTCTAATCGGTATTCCTTGTAAGTCCTATTGTTGGAGAAAAGTATCTTTTAACCACTTTACATGTTTCAGCTGCTTTTTGTTTACATACAGACAACTCTCACCACCACCACCAAACCCAGCTGTTTCTCAGCACAGCTTTTATAGCCAACACTGCTATTCTGGCTGGGGTGAGGATTTAAAGAGGTAGGACAACAGCAGCATAGCTGCTGGCCATTTTCTATGTAGCCTGCTCTCTTACAGCTATTCAGTGTATAATGTTACTGCTTGTATCTTAGACCTTCCCACTAAGCCAGTTTGGTTTAAGGCACCAGGCTAGAAAGCAAGAGGCTTTGAGTTCAAGTCCTGCCTTAGACATGAAAGCCAACTGGATGACCTTGTGCTAGTCACTCTCTCTCAGCCCAACTTGCCTCACAGAGGAGTTGTTGTGGGAAAATAGGAGGAGGAAGGTGTATTGGATGTGTTTACCTCCTTGAATTATTTGTAAAAAACAATAAAGGTGGGATATAAAATAAATATGCTGGACTGTCTCTGAGGCCTTTCTGTATAATCTACACATTGGGTCCTGTCTAACATGGTAGATCCTTCAATGGATCTGGTGATTAGGACCTGTTCTTGTGCTGTTTTTGTCCAGCTCTTTTCAGCCCATGATACTTTCCCAGTGTTTGCCATCTGAGCTATCTGTTGATGGTACATCTCATGCAGGATCTTGCTTGCATAAAACTTTCTCAGCTTGATCTTCCTTCTATGTCACCTGCTGCTGCTGCCTCAGGCATTCTCTCAGCAGCACATCTTTGGGTGCCATCTTACTGAGGTACTTCTGGATGCTCTAGGTTTCATCCGGGACACTCACCAAACCCCATCCATCCTCTTTCCAACTGATGAGTTGATTTCCAGTGTTGTCTTTCAAGTCCCACTGAGTTCTTGAGGAAGGTTCTTAGTCACCTGTTACCTTTGTATAGCAGCAGGCATTCACAGATCCATGTGTATGACATTGTAGGTTTTCCTGTAGTAAATCCAGCATGTGTCCAGATTAGTCTATCTGGATTCAAGACCTTGAGTCCTGGGCAACAGCTGTATCTATGAGCCCACTCACTTGGTATACTTGGCAAGTGGTGTTTTGATCCTCTAATACATGGCTTAAGAGTGGGGTACCTTTGAGAACGCCTCCTGCTGCCTCCTGCCTCCCAGTGCCCAGTTAGGTCCCACAGAGTGGGCTTGCTATGGGTCCTGTCAGCCAAACAATGCCAGCTGGTGGGCGCCCGTGCTAAAGCCTTCTCTGTGGTAGCTCCGACCCTCTGGAATCAGCTCCCTGTAGAGATTAGGTCCATCCCCACCTTGTTGGCCTTCCGCAAGGCCACGAAGACCTGGCTTTGTTGGGGGGCCTGGAATTGATGTGCCCCCCTTCCTTTTTTGAAGGGCTTTTGAATGTGTGGATGGGTGTTTTTGATTTTTATATTGTAACATACTGTATTTTAATTGTTGTTATCTGTCTCGAGTTCCCCTTGACCGGGGAAATGAGGCGGGGTATATAAAAATAAAAAATAGAATAAAATAAATAAATAATATTGTTCCCAGTGTCTTCTCATGTATGGTACATATGGTAATACAGTTTGGTGACTATGATGCCTGTTAGGACTTTCCATGTTGTGGGGAGGCAGGCTATTGACTGGTAATTGGTCAGTACCCTTGCTGGGTTCTTTCATGATCAGCACTATCCTTCCTTGTATTAGCCAACCTAGATGGGAACCTGCTGCTATACACCACCACAGAAATATACATATCAATTCTACAGAAACTATTATGGAGCTTCCAAATAAATGTGAAGAATATGTTCTGAAGAATGACAAATGAAATTTCTCAATAACTTAATTGTAGGAAAAAAATAAGTTGAAGTAACTATTTTAAAAATTATATTTTATCCTTGCTACCAAGAGAGAGCTGTTGGTTATTTTCATCTTAAAACTGAATTTTGAGTTTATAAAGAATCATGAAACTTCCATATATAGTTTTCTTATTAGCGTAAATATATATTAATTAAAATGCGGTTGGTGCAGAAGACTTAGTACATCTGTTTTAGCTATTACATAAACATAAAGATAGCAGCATGATTTAATCATGATTTATTGAATAAATATTGGCTCAGTCTGTGAAACATGTTAAGGTGTAAAACAAAGCACAAGCACTTGGTTTTCACAGCACTATGACAAAATGCAAGGAATAGCACTACATTTGTTTTAAGATGAAATGTCACACAGATTTGTATACGTTTAGTAAGGATTCTTCAATGCATTCATTAACCTTGTTTTCCTGATACACTAACATTGGAAATATAAGTGCTTTGTGCAAACTGTAAATCAGCTAAATGACCCAGTCAGCAAACCCTGAGGGAGTAACAAAACCAACTCATTGAATCAGTTATATCATTCCAGCTGCTTCCCAGGGTAGTCATTCATCCATGAACATGGAGGAGGTTGCGTGAGCAAGTGAGAAAACCTGCATCATGATACAAAACATTGGTATCTGCATGAGTTGCAATCTCAGTTTGCTGCAGATGCCATACATATTCACAGAGAAGACAAGGCTGGGCAAGATGTATGCCACCCAGTGTCACTTTCTTTTGAGATCGGCAGCTATACAAGTATGATTGACAAATAAACAATGAAATTTGCATCAGAACACAAATCACATGATCTACATATTTCTGTCTGATATCAAGAAGCAATTAAAAAAAATAATGTTTCTGTTATGATGTTGCAATGCATGTTTTGCTATTTTTGTGTCCTCACTATTTGTACTAGATGCCCAGGTGTGTTAGAGTAAAAAAAGTAGAATGGAATCATTGCCTTGCATCATGGAGAAGACTAGAGACATGAGCTATTGATTTTCAAATAATTAAATGCATTTATTTAAAAATAAAACATCACAATAAAATAAATCTATGACTAAACTAGCCACATGTTTCATTGCAGCTATGTAGCCACATAGCTGCTCTCTCCTAAGGATATAAGGAAAGAATGGAAAAAGCAAGATAGAACAAAGCATGATTTATATATGGGAGGAGAGGGGCTCGTCCCCTGATGTATAATTTATTGGGAGGGATCAGGTATCTTCTTCTTGAGAGGGGATCAGGTATCTCTCCCTTCTGTGTGAGCACAGCATGCCTTGTGCGTGGGCATAGCAAGCTATGGGCATGAACATAGCATGTCATGGTCAGCAATACTCTGACAAGGTGGATGTCTGTGCATTCATTTTTTCCCTGTCTGAGAGACAAAGTGCTAGAACAGCCCTATGAACATTTTAATGTCAGACATCAATACGTTTTTAAATAAAATATTTATTTTCATATTTTAATTTCTTTAAAAAGTGCTACTTAAAAGGTCTAAGATAATTATGCTGTAGTTATGTTTACACAATATGCTAAGTCAGAATATAGTCTGTTTGGTTTCTCCTTAACATCTTTATTGAAAATGTTATGACATTATTATTTATTGAAGAAACCCAAATAGGTTGGCTTTTCCTGCTATCCTAAGCAAATGCCAATCAAATCATGTTACCGTTTAGCATATTGTCTGCACAAGTCTGTGTATCAGTCTTTTCCAACATGCTGCCTCCAAACATAACTGTCATAACTTGGAACCACAATAAATATGTTTTCTAAGAATTACAGGAATTCTAATATGTTTAGAAGGCACCAGACTGGTATAAGTATCAGCAAGAACTCTTACTGTTATTGTTAAATTATTTACTATTATTAGATTCAGAATGATTTACTACCAGTTATGTAAAAGATTACAGTTTTAATTAGCAGTTGCATTTGTGACCTACAGTAATTCAAAAATACTCATCTTCTATCCATTTTCTTTCCAAAGTCTATTATATCAACAAAGAAAACTTTTGAAGTCCAACACAAAAAACAAAAGACTATATGCAGTATCTTTGGATATTGAGATCAGTAGAATAATACTTGTTGACCTCTATATGATCCTAAAGTTAATTTGTAGACAGTTTAATTAAAATCCTGTAAGATTGTATAATTTTATAAGATGTTGGTATTTCTATCTAAAGCTTTGAAGTTTGGAATAAAAACAGTGAAATGTCATTAGATTTCAGGCACAAACACCAAAATAGCACACAATTTGATGATCTTCTGAGCTTTTGGCCATTTAGAAATATATATATATATATATTTGTGTTGGTGTGGTATCCTCAAGGGATCACTTGTATTGTCACAGACTGAGAATCATTTTTGGAGGGCAGACAAAATGCATGCCATGTGAACGGAGCAAAGGAGTTACTGTGCTTTTGCTGCAATAGTTGGTGTCAAAAGAGGATGACATTTGCCTTACCCTCTTCATACCTCATTTAAAAGCAGACATTTATTTGCATTTATTTGGAAATGCACCATATCCAAATTTATTTACACTACATAGTATGTTCCTAAGAACATACAGTTGGTCCAGATGTACACATATCTGAATGGCTAGTTCAGACCTACTTTTGTCTGTTTTACTCTTATATGTGTCATTTGGTTTTCAGAGTGAATAGACTGTCAGGCAGCCTGGCTATACACTTGCCTCTTCATTAGCTGCTACATAATAAGGAAGCAGAGCTGTGCAACAGTTCAAAGCTGTAAGGAAATTTATTTCTTGGTGCCTAGACAATGTGTTAATTAACATATCAAATAAGAATATTAGAACCCTTGTTTATTCTTACTGTCATTCATACTATATCTCAAAAAAATGCTGTTTTCTTGATTAAGGCCTTTTTATCTAGTTCTGCAAGGGTTTGCATTTAAATCAGGCATCCGACTAGACCTGCATCACACTTGATATCTTAGGAAAACTACGATTTTGGCAAAGGTACATGCAGTGGAAATATACAATCCTTCTTTATATGCTTCTTGATCGGAATCTTATTAGAATAGGTGTAATCTCACATTTAAGAATCTTTTGTGTCTTGTGGTGGCCCATGAGGTAATGAATTGAACTTCACGAGGCACTCTTGATTCTTTGAATTTGAGAGCCCTGCATTATAGTTAGTCTTTTTGTAATTAACTGATCTAGCTTTTTAGTAGCAGTCCCAAATTTCTTGCTTCATCTCCTTCATCCAGGAGTGGTCCTAGATTCAACTTCAACTAGGCAATTTAGAACTGAATAAAAACTTCATTGATTTAGTCATTTGACCATATCAGAAGTATAAAACCAGTACAAATATATAAGTAGATTTAAAGAAAACAATAGAACATGTTCATAGTAAACTATCATCTATAGGGATAATAGTGCTGGAGCTATAGTGTTATTGAATTACGTTACGGATAATGAAGCAAATATCAATATATATATGTGCCTATATGAATCAAGGATATAAGCGTTAAAAAGAGTTTGGACCAAAAATTATACTCTGAACACACAAATTCAATGAGTTTTTTACTTCTACTCTTGTTTTTATTTTTATTCTGTATTTTTTCTCCCCCCCCTTTTTTTATCTTGGTTTTTTGGGTTTTCTACTGTATGTTTGCTTTTAACCAATAAACTCTATTTTTTTTTAAAGAGTTTTCTAGGTCTTCAGATCTGGATTTGCCTGAGAAATGTGGAAAATCCACATTGTGAGATGGTGTTTGAAAGTTGTGTAGCCCAAAGACAAGGAGGCATGTTATGCAACAGCCCTTTGAAGCACAGCTTCAACAATCAATTGAGTCTAGACAATTTATAAAGGCTGTGACTAGAAAGAAATCAGGATTAGAAACAGCACAAGAACTGAAGACATAGCAGTAGTGGATTTGCTAGAAGAGTTCTGTTCAATTATATTTATATCTTTGTTATATGCAACTGTATACATTTATCTGGAAAATAATATTTCAAGAGGGTTACCTGTAAATACCATAGTATTGTTTTTGTGCAGGAATTTGTCCTAAGATGTTTCTTACATAATATAGTTGGTTGCCAAGGGATTCTTTTAATATTTGCTATCTTCTTCCTAATGAATTAGCAGAAACCTCTTTGAATTATATATAAATGCATTTTTCCCACCAACTTTATATATCCTATAAAATAACTGCTCAGTTATTGTGTCCAGGTTATAATGTTTAACCTGTTTAGTCCCACTGATCTGAAATTTAGTAGCAATTTGCTTTCTATCTGCAGTGCTCAAGAACTACAAATTCACTTGCAATAATATAAGTCCCTTTATCTTAGCTACTAAAAAAAAAATCAATTACAATATAATTGTTTATATTTCTCTTCTCCACTGGTATAGTACATCAAAATCTTTCATAATGAGAAAAATATAAGATGTACATATTTTTTGTAGCTCTGGGACACAATAACCATGTCACAATTGCTACCTGATTACTGGAAGTAAAATTGGATTCAAATAGCGGGTTCGCAGAAGTGTAAATAAACCATATTAGCAATATAAGAGTTGTTTTCTGAACTTGTGTAAGAAATAAGCTATTTGTATTTAGAGTTTCTGATTTTTATTGACTCTAAATGCAAGAATGATAACAAATGACTGCTCTTTTGAAAAGACACATAGAAAACTTGCACTGAATATGCAACTAACATATAAGTCATTTTTTTCTGTTATGAATCCTGTTCAATTTCTTCTGGAAAGTTTTATGGTATGCATTCAACTCTGAAGTTGTAGAGGTTTCATCTTGTAGGAATATTGTGGGGTTCAGAACAGGTTTTTTTTCTGAAGTTGCAGGCCATAAGGGGCACACCCCACTTGGCCTGCTTTGGGTAGAACTCTGGATGAATCTGCCCTATGATGTTTTCTTATTATCTCCTGGGAAAGTGTTTGGTGTAACCGTGGGAGCAATGTGAGCCTCTCTTTGCTTGTTAGCAGAGATGAGGTAACGCAAGTTGTCCGGGGTTACTGGAATAATGTGTTTTTTACCTTGAACTAGCTAATGACCCGGCGTTGCCCAGGTAATTTTTTAATGGGACTGCCATCTTCCTTCCTTCCTTCCACCTTCCTCTCCTTTCTTATCTCCCTCAGTTCTCCTCCTTTCTTCTTCTGTTCCTCCTTCCTTCTTTCACTTCTATTCCCTCCTTCCTTTGTTCCTTCTATACCTGCTTCCTTATCTCCCCTGTTTATTCCTTCCCCCTCATCCATCCATGCACTCTCAGTTCTCTTTCCCTCTCTTCCTTCTTCACTCCTTCATTGTCTCCCTCAGTTCTCCTCCCCTTTCTTCCTGGTTTTGGGCTTCATACTCTGCCCTTTCCTCATTTCCACGCAATTGCTCTGTCAGCTGGCATAGCGAAATGACAGCATGCAGTCTGTCGGCGGGAGGACAGGGTCCTGTGCTCCCACTGGTAGCCTGCCTGCCTGTCATTTCACATTCTGCACCAGCGGCAAGGGGGTCACAAGAGCAGGGCGAAGGTGACTGGTGCGCGTGCGCAAGCCAGGGCACCAATGGTGGACAGAAATCTGCGCATGTGCAGTGGAGAGTTGCTGCGACTGTCCTCTTTGTGCCCCAAAAAAGGTGTGAAAAACAGACACTATCTTTTCCAGACCCCGACAGTGCATTTCTTACTATGTTTTTCTACCTATCTAGCAAGTTTGAGGTTGATTGGTGCAGAACTGTAAGTTTCTATAAACCACATACAAACAAGTTTGTATAAAACACATACAAACCCTTTATTGTATAGGTAGACGCCAACAATGTGGCTGTGGGGGCCGTACTTCTACAATGAAACACTGAAGACCAATTGCAGCCATGCGTGTACACATCGCGGAAGCTGTCCCCCACAGACCGTGGCTGGGCTATCTGGGAAAAGGAGGCATATGCTATCAAGTGGGCACTGATGGCCTGGCGTCATTTACTGGAGGGCCATGCAGTGCCCTTTGAAGTTTGGTCCGATCATATGAACCTGGGATTCCTGCCATTTTTATTCCTTTTTTTAACGTTTCCTTGCTTTGAAATTGTTTTAATAATATGTAAATTGTCCAAAATCTCTAGGTATCAATCAGCAAATACATTTAATACAACATTATAATTATTATTCCATTTGTAAGTTATGATAAAAATGTAGTACTTGTGTTGTTAATCCTCATCTCTTAAGGTCAGATGCCACATTAACACATTGTGAACAAACTTAATGTTTTGTTTAGTTTAGCCAGAAAATGTGAATCGGAATAGGCTATACTTAGAGTATATGAATGTCATATGCCATTTTAAACCATTATTTGTTAAAGATGATTGAATAATCATCAAGTAGGATTGTATAAAATGGTAAATTATAAGCTATGATTTACAAACCAATAGCTAAGTTCTATCAAGACTGTAAACCAAAACAACATTATTAATACAATGCATTAAGCTAGCTAGTAAGTAGCAGTAATTATCAATCATAAACTGACAGGGTCTCTCTGACAAGGGTCTTTTGTATATTTCCTACAACTTGATGACAAACAAACAAAAAATAGATAAAGATTTCCAGAAAAAAGAGTATAGGAAAAACATGACCTTAAATTCTCAGTGGCATGTATTTATTAGAAACTCACAAGATACTCCTAAAAATTTAAGGGGGAAAAAATAACCTAGACACAGAACCTTTACAGTTTGCTACCAGACTGAGAGAGAAATAATGTAGCACAATAAAGAGCTGAAGGCAGAGTGCTCAACAGTGTATTATTGTGATGTACAGGTTTGCCAAGTTGTCTGTGGTGCTTTATTTTTACAAATTCAATATACTAAAGTTCTAGCCTTAGCATTAGACTGTAGAAAAATTACATAAAGCCAATTAATTAACTGATTCTGAAGCATGAATACCTTTAATATATTTCTATGGGTCTGTCCTGGATTTCTCATAGGACATTATACTGATGGAAAAATAATGGGTTGGATCCTCTTTTTTTAAAAAAACATTCCTTTTAAAGATACATAGATCCAAAATAAGAAAAATAAAGACAACTTGTGGAAAACCCAACCAATGAACCAAAACAATTAGAGGTGACATATCTGGTTTATGAAAAATTGCCAAAAGGTTTCTCTTTCATATTGCTGGTTTACACCATAGTTACGTTAACAAACTTGGGTTAAATATTCAAACTCTAGCTTCATTGACTGGGCAGAGGACTATTTGTTATTGGCTGATTTGAATGTACAGTGAAAAAACATTTAAGTTATCTTTGGATTTATTGGTTCAGAAAGATGATATAAATGTTTTAAATATCATAAGTAAAGCAGCCATCAAAAGTAAATCATTAAATAGGAATAGAAACAAACACCACCTGTATGGAATTGATATAAATTATTCTAACTAGCAACATTGCTTTTCAACTGAAAATTCATGAAGTGCACAAGGTGTCCCCTAGCATCTGGTGGTACAACATTATGTGACTTCTGTTATCTTTGTCTCTAGACTGACAATGCTGTGAGCTATAGTAATTGATGCTAATTTATAATATACTGTAAGAAGTCCCATATTGAGAACATTATGGGTATGAAAGAGTTCTGGGAAAGCATATGAAAACATAATTTTGTGCATTATTTAGGGAGAAATTACCATTATAATTTCCACAGTGTGACAATCAGTTTTGTTAACATACAATTCTGCAGAATAGATTTTACAATTAATATTTCAGGGAAAACGTACCACAGCTATCATGATTGCTTCTGTGCATCTGCCACAGTGGGAAAGATATATTCATGGCATTAAAAAATTAAATAGAAAAATATGGCCCATGCATGAATTTTTAGAGGGACGGGGAAAGCCATTCCTTCACTTGAAGCATGTTAAGAATGCTGAATGCCATCAGGTACTATGCAAATGTACTTTCTTTTTAACGCTGCATTTTTTCTTCTTCTTTATAACTTGAAACCAAGTCAGCTGTTGATTTATGCCAGGATATACTGTAAGAAACTATAGCTTCTACTGTATATGTGGTCCTGAAGTCATTTTGGTAACAAAGACGGCATGCTTTAGGCCTATTTATTAAAAAAATGTAATATTTGTCCCTTTTCTCTGAAGCAATAATTCACCTCTGTCTCATCTCTGTGGTCCATATCCTGCCTGTCAAGTTGGCTCTGAAGACCTCTTTCCAAAGTCACTAGACTAGGACATATATACCTATCCATAAGGCTGACCTGGGTTATAAATTGTCCCTTGTCACCTCTCGATTAGATTACTGTAATGTGTTTTACATGGGGCTGCCCTTGAAGAGCACTCGGAAGCTCCAATTGGTCCAGAATGCAGCCGCAAGAGTGATAATGGGTGTACTGATGCACCCATATAACACCTGTCCTCCGCGAGCTGCACTGGCTCCCAATAGTCTTCTGGGTGCAATTTAAGGTGCCAGTGACACCTTTTAAAGCC
>JANHGC010002306.1:19651-33549 GCA_027560395.1 Boaedon fuliginosus | reverse complement strand
ACCTGTGCTCTTGCATACCTACTTACCTTTAGGATGTAGTCTCCCAGGAGACAAAGTCCTTACTTCCCTTCCCTTTTCCTGGATCCTGTAACCAAGAATAAAGATATTATTACTAAGAACTCATGGCTTGCAGTTTGTCCAGCGATCCATTCCATTCCAACCTCAACATAAAGAACCAAAGTTGCAATATTTCTATCATCTGTAAGTATTCCAAAACCAAAATACTTTGGAAGTATGTGAAATGCTTGAAGCTGTTCAATTGTTTTAAGGCATGCCTCCATTTTAATGTATAAATCTACCTCAGTGAGATAATTGTTGGAGGTGTGAATTTAGTGGCATAGACTATTCAGCATTTCATGAAATACAGGCCACAAGGGTGCAGTGAGGTGCAGAGAGAGTTAAGGATTTAATCTATGTCTCTTCTACCTGCTTTTTTGCATATTTCAGATCATTTCCTTCTGTCTTTGTTCCAAAGTGCCCAGATATAGTCCATGCTGTTTGACTGTATTCCTGGTAGGATGTAGTTAGCTAGATTCTAGACTTCTATACTGTAGAAGAAGGCAATCTTTTAAATAAATATCCCATTATAGTAATAAAATTGGCTTTATTAATCATTGTTCACATTCTCAGGAATGTTCACACAGAGAAAAAGAATGTGTCTGTTTCCAATAATTCAATCAAAGCTTCATCAAACTAAAAAAACTAATCAGAAGCTCTGCAGAGCCCTAAATTTTATGTTTTGCTTGTAAGAAGGATGTAGGGTTGTGTGACTCCTTTGAAAGTACTGGAATGTATGAGAACATAAGCATGACACTTCTATCTGAATCACTGAACCTGCTGCATCTTTTTACAGGCTCTCATAGCTACTTTGGTATGTATATCCACCTGACTTCTACGTGCATCTGCAGTGACTTTGGTTTGCATTTTTGACAAATTGAGAAACACCTCTTTCAAAGGATATGTATAATCCTAAAAGCCAAAAGGCTAAACTTAATGATTTCCATTTCAAAAGAATGTGTGGCATGCAATAACAATTGCTGAGCATAATGGTAGTAGGGACAAATGCTAAACCACTGTTTTTTTAGGTATGGTTGCTAACAAGACATAAGTGGCTGGATTCTTATTTAGCCATGAACTATTGTTTTATGAACAACTATGGCTTTTTTCACACAACGTATTAAACCCTAATGTAAATTTTTTGCTTAGGCTTAAAGCTTTTGGGATGATTTGTAATCCAATATTTATGGCTTAGTGCCATGATAGCAAACCTATGGCACGCATGGCAAATGTGGCACACAGAGCTCTCTCTGTGGGCACTCACACAGTCACTCCAGCCAAGCTTCAATCACAGTTCTCTGTTGCTTTTCACTCAATCAATTCTAACTTCTTGCAAAAGAAAAAGATCTTGCGAAGTTGGAATTGTTGAGTGAACTTTTTCACTCACACACTTCTCTCACTCCATGCCCATTACAACATGGAGCTACAATGTGACCCTGTGTCGGCTCGGCAAACAAAAAAAGCAGTTTATTTTCCTGCAAAGCTGCCGGTGTTGGGATGCCCCACCTCCCCACCAGCCAGCTGAGCTTCTTCAGGCACTTAGCCTGACCACCTATTAGCTCCACCCCACCCTCTGCCTCAACAAGTGGCGTGCAAAAGTTCAGCCGGGCTCCACGAGAGACGGAGTTTTCAGGAGGCTGATCTAGCACCTGGGTTGGCTATGTTCACCTGGAATGAACACAAATGTTCATTCTCGGCTTTGACATTACTAGCTGCAATGGGCAACAAAGCTAGGTTCATCCCTCTGTGCCAATTTGGCTGACAAAACAGGAAAAAGGGGCAGAAACAGTCCTATTGCCAAGGTTTATGTAGGTTGGAGGAGGGCAGAAATTCCAACTTCACTCTCCTGGCATGGGGTTTTGGGCGAAGACTGCTGGCTTACTCACTTTCTTCCTCCCCAGTCTAGCTTGTGTGTGTGTGAGAGAGAGAACATGGCCACTAGCCCTGATATAACTCTTCAAGATTGAATCGGATGTCTCTCTCTCTCACACACACACACACATACAGAGGTTAAATTGGATTTCTCTCCCCCCCCCCTTCCCTGCTTTAGGCAGGTTTAGAAAGTCTTCCAGGCCTGGTGTACTGTGGATGCCCTTCACTTTCCCCTTTGCCTGGCTTCCCTCCTCCGTAGTCCCCTCCTTACTCGTTCACATTCTCCCTCCCAAATCTAGCTTGAGTCAGGTGCCAGGGCAACTCACATTGCCCTCCAAGCCCACTGTCAGTGAAGCTGGGTGCCAGTGAGGGCTGACTTTTTACCTAGCTTTGTCCAGCTAATGGGGGTGAGATGGATGGGGGCCAGGAAGAAAACCTGTGTCAAACTAGATTGGGAAAGCTGGCTATGAGAGGAAGAGAAGCCGGGTGAGCTGGACCCAGACCAGGAGTGATATTCAGCTGGTTCGGCCTGGTTCACGTGAACAGGTGGTGATAATTTAAAGACAAATTATTTCCCCTGGCTGGTCCCATCCCCACTCACCCACCGCTCACCCCCCAACTTTCCCACCAAGCACACATACAATGAGCATGCTCCGCCTCACCTCTTGCCTTGCCTTGCCTCATCTCTTGCCTCACCTGCCTGCCTGCTGCCTGCTAGGTAAGGGGGCCTAGCTGTCCCCCCACATCCCCATCTCTTCCATCCTTCCTCCCTTTCCATCTTGGCCCTCTGCTTCTTTCTCTGTGAAAGAGCCACTGGAGCACATCCCGGCCTGGCGGGGGGCAGCGGCAGCCACTACCATAGAGGGGACAGTGCCACACAGAAATAGCAGCATGCAAGAATGCTACCCCTTCCTCCTTCTCTGTCTCCGCTGCTGGGCAATCTTGTGTGAAGAACGGGGCTAGCAGAGAGGGGAGAGTGCACGGTTGTTGCTTCTGGGATTGGGGAGAGAAAACATGAGCGAGCACTGAGGGGACCATGGAGGAGGAAACCAGCCAAAGGGGCAAGTGAGGGAAGTCCACAGCATGCCAGGCCTGGCAGACTTTCTAAGGCTGCCTAAAGCAGGAAGGAGAGGGAGAGGGAAATCCACTCTAACCTCTGGGTGTGAGAGAGAGATCTGATACAATCTCAAAGAGTTATATCAGGGCTGGTGGCTGTGCTCTCTCTCTCTCACACACACACCCACCCACCCACACACCCACACACACACCCCGGAGACCCTGGATTCCCTCCCCAACCCTGCCTGTCTCACATAGGCATCACTCACATGAGTGAGATAGAGTTGGCCAAGCCCACTCAATCACGTGACACCCCCCCAGCCATGCCTACCTAGGTTGTTAAATTATTTGAATCCCACCACTTGTAGTAAAAGCTCAGTATTCAGTATTAAATTGCTGTGTTGGCACTTTACTACCGTATAAAAAAGTGGGTTTTGGGTTGTAGTTTGGGTACTTGGTCCCTAAAAGGTTCACAATCACTGGCTTAATGTGTTATGTAAACAAAATGAATTGGGATTGACAAGTCATGATTAAACAAACCATAGAACAGTGATGTTCTAACTAGGTTTACATATAAGAAAGATATTGACAGAACCGAGGGATGACCCAACCAACAAAAGCACAGAATCCATATTCAGCTGAACTAGCAAGGAAGATCTGACCTTGCAAAAACTGGCATTGTATTTTTGACTAGATAACCTCCACATCTACTTTAAGTGCCCTTGATAGCAACACTATAATAGGATGGATGTCAAAGGTGTAAGTGTAGATTCTGGATTTACTTTGTTCCTGTAAAAGTCTTGTAAAAACTTTGCTTTGTACCTTAAAATCTTCTTGGACTTGTTAAATATTTTGTATGTTCTGCTTGTAATTATTATAATAATTTATATCTTGCCTCTTCTGGAGAAGCTCAGGGAGAGAAGCTCCCTTCATCTTATGCCCACAACAGCTTATTGGGATACAGAGGGCAGACAGAAATTCACCTAGGGAATTTTAATGGCTAAAGGTGGACTCTAGAACATCAGTATTTTTTACTGCAGCATTTAGCCATTTAATCCATTTAATACTGGTTCACTAAATACTGCCTTTTATTTTTACTAACATCGAAGAATGTCTTGAAATCTGATGGAATGAAGCCATACAATAACACTGAGGTAAACATCACAGCCAAATGACACACATATTGTATATATGTTTAATACAATTCTTGTTTAGAGTCTAACAGTGGCTACAGCACATTTTTCAATCCTGCAAACATCATACTATACTAACACAAGATGTAGAATGCATGATGAGGATTATCTTTTCTGTTCTTACAATCATGCAATATTTTGAAACCTTTAACTTATTTTGAATTAAATGAAATTTGTTTTCTGGCTAAGCTGGCTAAAAGAAGCAGAGCAGGGGAAAAATTGGCTGGACAATGAGTCTGTCCTTGCCTTCTCTGCCAGATAGTAGACTCAGAAGCTTTTTAAAACCTTGATGATGTTATCCAAATAATACTAAGCTTCAGCCTGATTTTAAGGATTAGAAACATCATTCTTTGATGCCTTTGATGCAAATGGAAGTTGATGTAGAACCTGGTTAAAATAAGCCAGACAATCTTGTGCATTAAATGCTATGGAGTCTCTTATATTCATGTGGTATATCCTGGTAATACTCGTGCTCAGAATCAGCAGAAGAAAATGTTTCCTTTATTTGTAAAATAAAGCAAAGATTTCTATAAATGAAACTGAATTGCTGTTAGTCACAGTGGGGCTGAATTCATTTCTCTATTGTGAATGCAAAACCCGCAATATTTTTAAAGATCATTAGTATAGACAAAATTTATTCAGGCAAACTAGTCATTTCAATAATGGTTTTTTAAAAAACACATTCTTAAGGTCTTCTGTTATATGCCTCTATGCTTCCTAATGCTGAGTGATGTGATGTGATTTCATTCTAAAGTGTTACATTGCCTTGTTTTTAAACACTGTGGACAAATCCCCTATGCATAGATATATTTTATTCTAAAAAAGTCCTGAGACTTGGCTTGTATAACAATGCTAATTAACTACAAAAGAAACAACTTTCTGACCAATACAGAAACATCTTGATGGATAAATTAAAACATTTCAGATATGTGATGAATGTATACCATAGTGAAACTTCTAGCTATTAAGATGCCACAATATTCTGTTTGTCTGCAGCAGATAAACAATTGACTATCCACTTGAACAGCAACAGTCAATACAGAAGTTCCTTTCCAAAACCCTTATTCATATGCAGACAAATATAAAGGATTTTTTTCAACAACTTGTTTATATAATATGTGAGTGAAATGACTACAGTTAGCAAAACTGTAGAAAAATAGTTAAGCTGGTTGCTGACATTAATTTAATAATTAATTTAATTTAATAATCTCTTACTTGAATCTATGTCTTAATACATGAACAATACACATAATTTTCACCATGCAATACATGTAGGACTGATTTTTTCTATACTTATGAAAATTAATTAATCCTTTTCTGTTCCCTCTGTAATTCCATGTACATTTATGTTGTGAACATTGATGCTTATAGTTTAGATCTTCACTGTGCTCAGTGAAAGATCTGAACTATTTGAAGAGATACAGTGTCTTATTGTTGAAAATCATGGTAAAACATGTACTTTAGGTTTGCTGGGTATGTGGTTTTCATTTGCAACTACATTATTTATCTCATATTGAAGTTTCTGCAGCTGCTCCAGAATTACTACATTTTGTAGCTTAGTTCAGAGCTTTTTATTTCTAGCTGACTCAGTTTGGCTTTGACTTTTTCGGGTGATTCTAGAGACATGAGCTGTCTTATGTGAGTCATTGTGTTTTCTCAATACACTGATCTCTAATCATCTCATCTGCCATATTTCCAAATTCACATGTAACGATTAGTTCCCTCAGAGCAGCAATATAGTATAATGATGATTCCCCTGGTTTTTGCTCATGCTGGCAAAATGTGTAGCAATTAGCTATCACTTTGGGCACCAAAAATCATTTAATGCAGTGAGTGTCAACTCATATTTAGCATATCTTAAGAAGAGAGTAGAATATTCTTGTCCCTTTTGCACAATGGCATTGAAAACTCATTACAAGATTAGATTTTAGAAACATTTTCACTCTGTTCCTTACTTATTTTAATTATTGCCCTTAAACACTACAGTTTCAACAGCAACAACAAAACGTCAAAGTAGCATATATAGTTCTTCACTCCACCCTTTTACCTGCAAGCATCCCTTTGAGGAATGTTAGACCTAGTCATTAACTCAATGTGTGGACTGGAGATGATACTTAAATCCTTAAAAGAAAGTATTGAAAACTTTTAAAAAGAACATAAAAACTAATATCAAGTAAGAAAGAAGAAAAAAGAAAGAAAAAAGGTAGCAAAAGGTGCAAGAATGAAAAAAGTTGAAGAAAAATAGAAAAGAAAGTAAAAAGAATTGGCTGCTGTGGTATTTACAACAGTTATAAGTACAATTATATTTTAACCTCTGTTTCTAAAGTTGCATCCTAATATTCTTCTCACTATCATCTATCCTTTTAAACATCAAAGCTATAAATCCCACTTTTTTCATTTTAATGCAAGTCCATTAGAGGTTTCCAGTCACCAATAAATGTAGTGTGTTTTCTCTAATCAAAGAAGTTAATTTCTCCATCTCAGCAAGATCTGTCCACTTCCCCAGCTGTTTCTCCATAGTGGGAAGTTGTCAAATCTTCCCTTCTCTCTGCATATCAGATGAATCTTGAGATGACAATTAAGATGATACTTAGAACTACCAACTACCAGGGCCAAGGATGGTAAAAAATGCTGAGAATTGTGCTTTAGCAGCATCTGGAAAATTCCACCGGAAAATAATTTCACTGAAATGCCATATATATTTCTGTCACATAATCAGAGAAGACCAGGTTTATATATTACACTATATTAATGTGGTTTGCCTGTTTACAACTTAGTACATTATGTGAATCTAACCCCTGAAACTATATTTTAAGGGCTGCTTTAAGATTGGAAATGGCAACATTATTGGAGCTACAAAGTTTGATGGAGTAGAGTTGGAGGAAATTTGGGATTTTTTTTTTTACTGTTTTATGCCACATTTTTGCTTTTCAAAAATTGCTTATAACCTGGCTGTTCTGTGCCCAATCATATGTAGCTTTATTATTTATTTTTATTTCTTTTATTTTATTAGATTTATACCCTGCCTTTCTTCCCCCAACTGAGGGAATGCAAGGTTGCTTACATGTTAGATTGCTGTTTGTTGGGTATCCTAATTTTTATTTTTTGTATTTTCTATTTCTGTCAACTGCCTTGAGTTTTATGGAAATGGATGGCATATAAAATTTTGTACAAAATAAATATATAGCAAAATAATCTATATGATCGATCGATGGATTGATTACATGAGATCAAGTTCTTGTCAACTCTTAGTGACCACAGATATATTTTCAAAGATATATTTGATGATCTGTCCCAATCTATATCTTTAGGTTTATGTAAATGTCTAGGTCTCAAAATGTATGTATGACTACAGAAAGTTGTCTCAGCATAATATTCCTTAGAGGGATGCTTAGCATCTATGTAAAAGGTAGACAGAAGAGAAGCTAAGTTTGTTTTCGGCAGGACCTGACCACATTTCAGCCATATCTATGACCAGTGTAGCTTTGCTTGTACTTATAAAAAAATGATGAGGCACACTATATAATTTTTTCCCCTTTTCTCCTTTCCTGTTCTGTCCCATGTCCAAGAATTGTGAATTAAACACAATTCTTAAAGGAACAAAGGTTTATTTTGCACAGCACTCTCAAATAGTCTGTCTTTTTCAAAAGACTAAGCAAGAATGCAGTAACTACTGATATATATCCTAATTGAGTCCAGGCAAAATGCCAACTGATTAGGCACTCACCAAATGCAAGAAAATAACTGAACAGAAATTCAAGCCTTGAAATCAGACGACGCTCTAGGAAGATGGTAAGCTTGTTTCCTGCGAGGAACCGGTCACACCCACAGCCCTTTTAACTGCTCTTGGGTGTGGTCAATTACAGGTCCTCTGTAGAAGAAAATTAGAAAAGAAAGGGGGTGGGTGGAAATGCAGTGGCTATATTCAGGAGCTAGGGAACTACAAGATATGCTTTTTTGTACTTTTTCTTTTCTTTCTTCTTTATTTTGTCTATTCTATCTCTATCAAGAATAACTCTTTTTTCCTTTTTCCTTGGGATATTTTAAAATCAGAACTAGCATATTAAATACGATGATATGCTGTTTTTGAATTGAATAGCATGAAAGGAGAAAGATACATCGCTTGACAGATAAAATAAGCTGATATGGGTAATTAGAAGGAAGAAGAAAAAAGAATTATTGTTATTGATGATTATATTGATGATGAAATAGCCAAGCTCAGAAATAGTTGTAATAGTTACAGAAGAAAATGAAGATAATGTGATTAATTTTGTTAATTTTGATAATGCAGATCTCTGGATCTGCACCTGTTTAAAAAAAAGCAATTTTTATGTTGTAAAAAGAAAAAACCAGTTAAATTTATAAAAAAAAAAAGATATTGTCAGCTCCACAGACTCTGTCGAGGGGCCAGCTACTGGCACAGTGTCAACCACTGGCACCTCCTGTTCTTCCAGTGCCAACTCTCCCTCGGAGTCAGTCTCCTCAGTCAGTGCCATAGCTGGCTGCTCAGCCATAATGTTTCTCTCTTGTTTTCCTCACTCTGGGAAGACAGATCATTGTTACTTATGGGCTACTGCAGAATGGAAGTAGTTGCAAAAATGTATCTCTTTTGCCCATTTTCACTGTTGTCTGTATTTAGATGCATAACAAACAGATTAAATAAGGCAATATGGTTGCTGCCCGTATTTATTTCAGACTAAAATGCCATGTTACAAAAATTATGAACTTAAAATAAAACTTTTCCTACCTTTCATATATTGAATAAAGATCTCAGTTCAATGTCTTTCTTTCCTTGGCACAGAGCTGTAGTTTAATTCTTAATTCCCTCTCAAGTGACTTAATGGTACTGTATTGCTTAATTATAGCAGTTGCTAACTCCATCCGCTAAGATGTAACACTGGGACCCAAACATCTGCAAGATTTAGAAAGAACAGAGGATGCTGCATAATAAGATATCATTTTTGCCTTTATTTTGTTTCTTACTTAATGTGTCAGATACTGAGCAAGTAAGTATTGCTGGAGTTATGCAACTTTGTGTGGGGGTATTGTATGACATTATATGACATTGACAACATGCATATTTGTAGGTATACTTTTCTGGTGTGTGTGGGAGAACTGTCAGAAGTAAAATATTATATAATACAAAATCTATTCCTGTTTATTAATGCAATGGTTCCAGAAAACGGTTCTATATAGTTAGGTCATTCCCATAAACAGAACACTAGTAATGAAAGAACAATGACTTCCAATGCATCACTATACAGCTAATATTTTAACTTTTATTATTCAAATAAGAACTCAAAAACGATTTTGGACTGGAAACCCCAAAGAGTGTTTTTGATTTTTTTAAATGTTGTGAAAAAGCATTAAGTATTAATGTCATTGTTTATCTAATTAATTAAATGAAATATCTATCTATCTATCTCTGTCTGTCTCTGTATCTGTCTCTGTATCTGTATCTGTATCTGTATATGTATATGTACACACAACACATACATGCATATACTTCCCAGATATACTGGCTGGAAAAACTGGTTTAAAATTTCTGCTTGGGGTTCATGGCACTATTGCAAATCCTTTGTGTGCAACCCTCAATTCAGACAGCATTATTTAAGAATATTCTTTTTAATAATACTCTATGATTTGCCAGTGCATAATTCAACCCAAACTTTATGGCTTAGATCCAAAGAAACAGGAATGGGACTTGGCTTACTTTTTCTCTCTGTAATCCAGCTTCCTGGGCTTTTGTGAAAAAGCCAGTCATGAGAGTAAAGGTCTTTTAGTAGAGTATAAGATGTAATGTGAGGACTGCACTGGAAAGCAGTATTAGTAGACAGTTGTAACTGGAAGAACAAAAGAAGCTTGGAGGAACAGAAAAGCTGCCTCATAGAAGAGAATTCAATATAAAAATGTTTCATTTGCTAAAGATCTTGAAAAGGTTGCTTGTTGCAGGTTATTATATAACAAGAGGATTCCATTAGAAGAAAGACAGTTGGTTCCAGCCAGAGTAGCCTTCTATAACAGTTCCTAAATAACTACAAATAAAGTTATTCTAATTCCCATTTATAATGTTTTTCTCCCCTGGAAGAGGAGAAAAAGTAGCTATTTAAAGTTGTTTCTGTTGCTATAGAAACTGTTTCCCAGGCATCAGTAGTCATAGTTCTTTGATAATCTTTTGTCCATGACTGTCAAAAGAGTAGGAGTCACAGGTATGCAGGCACACATGTGCATGTATGTCTGGAACAAAGTTAGAAAATATCTTATCTTATAAAGATCATTAATATAAAGTGTATAATATCCATTTACTGGTGTCTATGTATCTTTTAACTCTATATTGCTCTTTAGGTGCAGAATAATGTTAAACCTGGAGTGTCAACATTATATTAAGAAAGGATTTTAGGAATATAGGGCAAATCCAAAGTTTCAGCTTGGACCATCACCAATATAAACCATCCACTGCTTCTTGGGCTCAGGAATCAAAGGCATCACCTTCCTCCTCTTCCCAGCCTATTACAAAGGCTCTCCATGTCTGTGTTTTCCAACATTGATTCAAAACTGCTGGTTTCCAACTGAGTTACCTTACCCCCTTCAGGGCTGATGGTCTTCAATGAATTGTTCCATTCTGATAACCGCAGGTCTGATTGGCTGCAGTGCCTGTAACGGCCCCTCCCCTCCAGCAGTCAGGTGCTACCTGTGGCAACGATTTTGTCCTGCTATAATCTCTACTAATTGGAAATTGCTGTTTTTTTTAGAAACAATTTTACAGTTACAGTTTTACAATGACTAATCTTCAACCCTTGATGCCCTTACATCTCCCAGGGGTTATCTTTTGGCTTCTATCCAGGCTATTTATTCCATAAATTTTCACTTCCCTTCTCTTGATTAAAAAAAAAATCTTTTAAGTTGCAGCTAGGAATATTGCTTTGTTTCTATGAAGCTGAATTATCCGTACTTCCTTGCTATAAAATTTCCATAGACCTATAGAAAAATAATGAAAAAGAAATAAACTGTTTAATGACGACAGTGGAAAAGAAAAAGAAAAAGAAAGGCCTCTGTTAATGTCAAAGAAGTAGTGTGTGGAAAACCATGTGTGGAATTATCTGAAGAGGCAAAGGAAAGACACAGGAATTATTAGAAGGGAATCACAAGGCTCAGGCAAATAACTTAGCAACTTTTAAATATTTTTAGGCTAGTAGAGACTTAGTTTTAGTGCTACTAGAAATAATCTTAGAGGAAGAATTTGAAGCAAGTGTAACAAGTGTAACAGTCATTTGTAATATATTTTCCAGTGCAGTGTGACCTGTGTTTGAGACTGCAGACATCAAACTTAATTTTGATTCCATTCCATCTCCAACAACCATCAGAATCCAACACCACTAAAAAAATGATCATTTCTTGCATTGTTAGGTAAGGTTTTCCCCATTAGCATCTTGTTAAGAATTTCCCCCCTAAATCATTATACTTTTGCAAACAACAAAGTTCTTCCAAAACTCATGTTTCAGTGATTTGATTAGTTCTGTTTGTAATATGCATATAGAGAAAAGGATGCTTAGCACCCTCAAAGGAATCATAGTGAACCGATATTCTGGTAGTTTTATTGGCTATGAGTGCTTAAACTTCACCGTTAACCAAGAAGACTCAGATTCTAATCCATTCTAAGCCAGGGAAATTTACCAGATGATTTTTTAGCTACTATCAATCCTGTCACAGAGTTATTTGTGGGGGTGGGGAGGGAATTGGGAGAAAGAGTACTTTGTACCCACTTTGAATTCCTGAGTAGTAATATAATAAACACTGAAATTCATTTATATTATTTCTCAATAGTTATATGATACAAATTGGAATTTGTATGACTGTGTGAGTGAATGCGTTTTTTTACAATTTTTTATGTATAGGAATGTTTTTATCATGATTGTTCGCCGCCTCGAGTTCCCCTCTGGGTGAAGAGAGGCGGGGTATAAATTTAATAAAATAAAAATAATAAATAAATAAAATAATTCATTACACATTTAATAAAATTAAGGTTGCAATAAATGTCATGACTGAGAATATTCTGCACCTGGAATGTTATTTATCATAAAATCATCTCTGAACCCAACTTAAAAGTTAAAAAAAAAAAACCTAGCCAGCTAAGTCTTTCACTTTTTTTCTGGGCTGAAATATTGCAATGAAACACATTTTGGAATTGAGCCCAAATGCCTCAGACAAAACTCTAGCTTCTTTGAATGAATTAAATTGTTGTATAAGGTTTAATGAAAACTATATTTTGAAAATGGCTTAATGGTCTTGGTGTGTTCTCCCTCACTCTTGGTATAACATGGGCCAAAATCTTCAAATTACTTACTCAATAGTCATCTCAAAGGACTACTCCAACAGCTCTCCAGAGCCAAGTGGGTTTTTTTAGAAATGCAGCTGAAGGATTTTCCCCCCCTTTTTGTTGCTGTTGTAATAGTTTAGCAAATACTCCCTAGTAGACTAATGCTGGAAGCAAAAAGTCACTTGGGAGTATCACCCATCTTGGCTTCTCTTTTACTGTTTTGTTTTCATAAGAAGTTTGTAAAAGAGAAGTGTCTCCCGACATACAATGTTAGCCTACCAGAAACTTATCTATAGTTTCCTTTAGTGAATAGATAGTGTTGAAAATTAAAAGGCAGGTCAAGGGTAGGCAACCTGGTACCTCCCCCAAATGTTTTGGACTAAAATTGTGTCTAAGCGAGCATGTTCAATAATCAGGAATTGCAGGAGTTGTAATTAAAAACATCTGGAGGGCATAGAATTGTTTATTTCTGATATAAATAATACAGCTGGCCTCCAGAATAGATTAATAATAATAGATAGCAAAGGTGAAGCCAAAATAAACTGTTACTTTTCAAGTGTGGACTACTTCATATAGACTAAATGAAAGATGGATTGTTTTTCCTTTTTTCTAACCTCTAGCCATTGTAGAAAATAGTATAATTGAAATAATATAATTGAATTGTCCTACAGGAGGGAGGACATGTTTTTTTTTTCTTTAGCTGTATCTAAAATATATAAGGTATCCAGTCTACCAACTATATGCAACATGCAACCCACATGTCCTTTGTTGTGGCTCTCAAACTTCTAAAATCTAGTGCAGGTTTTGGTGTCATCTTTTTCTGAAAAGGACTTAATTTGGTGTCCTAAATGTGCCCTCCAATAAAATTGGCCTTTGCAACCCAATTTTAAAAATATTGTAATTTCTCTATCTACTCCTGATCTACAGACATGTAAAAGATGACCACTCTTGATCTACATTATTGGCAAAGGCTTTAAATGTCTCATCCATCAAGCAGTGCCTTCCAATGTAGTCTGTTTGAGAACAGTTTGACACAATCAAGGTGCCATTCTAGACTATAGATGATAACTAGGACAGACATGTTTTAAACAAATAAGTGAACTACATCCTAAGAAGATCCCAGGATAATTGAAGCTGATACCCCCAACTTTAGATAGGAATAACACAGTGAATATGTGATTGCACATAGAAATTATATATGCAAATATGTTCTTTTATTAAGAGGATGTATATAATAATGGTAAGAACAGATATAACAAAGACAAAGAAACACAAGGAATTGCAAAAGAATTACAGGATTTGGATATGGTGATATTAAAAAATGACGAAAAGTTAATTAGGAAAACCTATAAATTTTTATTGAATAGAAAAATGGAAGGAGAGATTGTGAAAGAAAATATGAT